>JAULSW010000020.1:0-25480 GCA_033439775.1 Podospora didyma
GTTATTCATGAGAGAGGGTAAGTAATGTAAGGCGAAATAAAGGGGCAGAGTGGGTAACCACAAACGCAACCAGGAGCAAACCTGAATCCTCTGAGACGCTGATTGTGTCATCAGTATCGGACGACACTAGATATGTCCTAGGCTCCATGTCGGTCTTATCTTGGAGTCCACTTTGCAGCTTCACGATGACTAACAAACAATCTGACGTTGGTACGTCCAGCCAAATAGATGGACGGGGACGTGAAGAGGCAGTGTCGAACTAACGCTATACCTATGCGGGTGGTGTCCCGTAAATGACATTCGTATAACTCGATGTCTTCCTTCAGTCGCTCTTGCCCTCGAAAACATTATGATGCCCTTATGTCGTCATCCTTTTGTCCAGGAGAAACGCTATGCCAATTAAGGGGTGCCCCTCCCGCAAAGGTGTGTAGACCTAGTACCTTACTCTGCCGACCTTGTTCTTTGGGAGAGGTATTTGCCTTGATATATAAATTGATGATCTACTTACTAGACTAGCCTGGGCCCTGAATGTTATATATGATACAAAAGAGTGATTAATGGAAGTGGGAACAAACATGGAATATGCATATCTACATGGTACATGGAGAAAAATATCGCGTGTTATGTCCACCATCAAAAATAATGAAAGTACTGTAACGTATTTGATAAGCGAACGGTACAGATAAGCGAACGGTACACTTTCCACCACCCTACCACAACTATCCTTAATTACACAACCACAACACTAGGAAATAATAATAACTGAATCAGAAACAGATGAATCAGACGATTCTGCAGCCTCCTTACACGTGCGCGCATTATGGCCAGGCTTGCCGCACACACCACAACACCGAATCTTCGTACGAGACCCCCTGCACCACCACCACTTTGTCGATTTTCCAAGACTATCTGCTCACCCACAGCCTTCTGATCCAGTAAATCCTGTGCCTCTTGTACAGTAAGTGACCCTCCAAGCCGCACACGTGTTTTTTTTGGCTCTCCGTCGCTTACTAAGCTCCTCATTGGCCTTTCGTAATGCAGAGACCTCTGTGCGTAAAAGAGCCACCTCGTGCATCACAGCCATTGTACCTTTGGCTAATCGATCCACAGCAGTTACCATTGGGGTTGGAGAGCTGCCTTGATGGTTGGAAATTCGAGTTTTAATAAGCGCTGATTGTGAGGTGGCCTCTCGAGCGTTGTGTGGTGTTTGGGAGACCCAAGGTAGTGCTGTTGTTGGGCTTGAGGCTGGGGGTGTTGGGGTTCGAATGCGTACATCCAACTTCGATATCACCCTGGGTCGTACGGCATAAGGCCAGCTCCGCAAACCCCCCTGGATGTTTTTCTATAATTGAAGCAAAAAACGCTTCTTTAAACCCACAAAGAAACTCCAACTTGCTGATGTGTATGTTCATCCGCATCAACTGCTCAATCTGGCGGCTGTATGCCTTCTTCAATGGCCCAAAAGCCAACATCTAATGGCTGGAGTAGGTGGGAAGAGTGCGGAGGCATACAGAGTGTTTTGATGTGTGCTCCTGGCAATAGGTCTCGAATTCCTCGGAGTGGTACTATCGTGGCCGTTAAGGATTAATAGCCGGTATATACCCTTTGTACGAGATGCTGTATAGAAATCGAAGTGCCGAATCCAATCCATGCCCTTCTCATTCGTAGTCCAGCCATTATCGGTTGTTGCAATACGCTAGGGAGCCGGAAGGTTGCACTCTTGATACCAGTTGGCAAGGTGATATTGCCCAGCTAAGATGATAAATGGTGGGATGGCCCAGCCTAGAGCATTTACTCCTTGGATGACCGTAGCCCACTCTCGATTGCCAGGCTGGGCTTGTTTAGGCCTGCTGCTGCTACGGCCATCAGAGGTAGTAACTACCATAGTAGGTGTGATAACACCCATCATAAAGCCAGTCTCGTCGAAATTGTACATATCGTCATCAAGGATACCGTACTTGGCCTTCATATTCACAAGCGCAAACCACTCGCCAATAACCTTTGGATCTTCGCATTTGGCCCTCTGGTAGTCGTATTTACGCGTAAAACGCGTCCGAAGCTCTGGCTGGCGTTTGACGAAGTTGTGAGCCCAGCGTTTACCAACAAGGGGTGCGTCGCGTTCGCGTAGCAGTCGGTTAGCCATATCTTCCACGTAACAAAGCCGAGGGTGAAATGCGCGTGCACATAGTTCGACTATATACTGAAAATCGTCTTTTCCTAATCCGTAAGCTTGCGTGAGTTGGCTGGAATATCGCGTCGTGAAGGCCGGCCATCCCGTCGAGCAGAAAGGGTCATTGGAGATATGTTGTAAATTTTAGCTGCTTGTCGAAGAGTAAGTTTTGGATTGTTTTTGATAGCCTCAATGGCAAGAATAAGCCTCGATTCTTTTGGAAGCGAATCCATTGTAAATTGGTAGTAGGATTGGTGAAGAGAGTAGGAAGGTCGCGTCGTGCTAAGAAAGTGTACCGTTCGCTTATCAAATACGTTATAGGAGATGTTATTTTAAGGGAGGGAACTGCTGATTGGAGACTCAGATATTGAGTTCCGTCGTAGGACTTCAGACGGTCGACCTTCCTTGGTAGTTGAGTGTGTGAACAAAGTACGGAGGGTTGTCTTGACAGTGCCGCTTGGAGCTTGATGCTTGGCGGCTTTGAGTGGCTGGTCTGGTGTCTGTCCCTGCGACTAGGACCTAGGTAGGCACTAGACACTACTCCGCAAGGCTGGTCCTTGGATGTCGTCTATTTTATGGTTTGCTTATTGTCAGGGGTCGTTGTCGGGGCGGTGTACTGGTACTGCTTGGGTAGCTGATCCGTTCTGCTACTTTGATGCTACTCTTCCTCAGTTACAGGGTACGGTGGCGGCTCTTTCAGTGGTGGCTGCGGAACTGGCGGCGGAGGACGTCCCGGTGGCGGCAAATGCCCGGGAGGTGCTTCACCGGGCCTCTACGGCTGAGCTTGGGGCCGCAATCCTCCCGGAAGTGCTGGCTGCCCAGGAGGTCCTGCTGCCATCTCTGCTGCCTTTGGGCAGCCACCGCTTGTCCCTTTTGCTGGCTGGCGAGCTTGGCTGCTTCTTCGCGCTTTTGCTCTGAGTAGTGTTCCGGGAAGAGATCGGCGCGGAGGTCGGCCAGTTGGTCCTTTAACCACTAAACAATCAAAGAAAAGAAAAATGTGTTAGCTAGCTTCTCATTATTTTTCAAGAATCAGGGGATAACTTTTACCCATGGAAGCAGAAGATTCGGAAGAGATAACTTAAGAGGGAGAGAGAAGGGAGAAGACATACGTTTTCCCAATTCGCAGGATTGGTAATCGGTACCGGTTTGGGGTCTTTGAACATAATATCCGTAAACTTGACGACCTCGGCCCAGCTCGCGTCGTCCCATGCTGCGGTGACGTTCTGCTCGATTATCCTGGTGAGGGCGCTAAAATCGGGCCGGTGGTCCGGATTCTCGTTCATGCACGCCACCACGAGTCCGATCAGGGCATCGTCCACCCAGTCGTATGCTGGGTATAGCAGGTATCCGCCGTAGGTGCATCTCACCGTGCCGCGCTGGTTTGAATAATGGTTGGTTTTGGGGGCAGGAAGGTCATGCAAGTCGTGATGAGGTTGCCCATTATCTGGTCACACAGAGAAGTTAGCTAGCGTGTTGGGAAATATTTGGAAAGATGGGAGGAATGGATAGACTTAGCTACGAGAGAAAGGGTGGACCAAAGGGAGAGAGATAGAGACTAGTCTAGAGAGATATACGTACGCAGCCCATTTGGTACAGATTCGTCTTCCAGCTGTACTTGCCTGCCACCTGGGCAGGCGGGTTCATCTCGAGTGGAACACGCGGTATGTAGTCCCACTCCTCCGTGAACTGCTCAGATGGAATGAATCCGGTTTTCCCGGGAGGCGGGTACTCCACATGAACATTCTGTGATGTGTGTTTGAAACCGATTATTAGCACTTATTCTAACAACTACACGGGAGAACCAAGGGGGGGGGGGGGGGAAACGTTGGAAAGAGTGCTGGCTGGGGAAAAAAAGGGAAGGAATAACAAATACATACGGATCTCTCAACGCACGAGGTGTGAAGCCTTCCATGGCGCCACAATCACCCAGCTTTATCATAAACGTCACGAGTCAGTTTTTCTTGTTTCTTTCTTCACTGGTGCCGTGCCATGTTTGTTTGAGTTGGGGGATAGTAGGGGTTGACTTACACACAGGGCCGGTGACACATAGTGCCTATCGGCTCCACCCGTTTGCAATTCTCCGATCAGAACTGCAAGTTGGAAAGAAGTTTGTTAAACCGGTTTTACGGTGAAATATGCTTCATTGGGGGGGCTTGTTTGGACTGCTTCGAACTATGTTGTTGAAGAAACACAAAAAGAGGGATGGGGAAGTGTAATAAGTTTTGGGGAGGGGGGGGGGGGGGGGGGGGGGGGGGGGGGGGGGGGGGGGGGGGGGGGGGGGGGGGGGGGTGGGGGGGGGGGGGGGGGGGGGGGGGGGGGGGGGGGGGGGGGGGGGGGGGGGGGGGGGGGGGGGGGGGGGGGGGGGGGGGGGGGGGGGGGGGGGGGGGGGGGGGGGGGGGGGGGGGGGGGGGGGGGGGGGGGGGGGGGGGGGGGGGGGGGGGGGGGGGGGGGGGGGGGGGGGGGGGGGGGGGGGGGGGGGGGGGGGGGGGGGGGGGGGGGGGGGGGGGGGGGGGGGGAGGGAACTATCTCACTGTTTTGCGGGTCAAGATCCAAATGACAGACGGCATATGGCCCTCTTCTGCCTTCATAGTAGGATTGAGGGACAGCCTCTTCCAGTCTTACTCTCGGATCCGTGACGGCTTGGACTTCTGGTCTCGACTTTTGATCAAACGCCATGGCGATGCACATTTTGTAGACTAAAACCAGATGGAAGTGAGAGTGTGTTAGCCACGGTGCGTGCTGCTGATATATTTGCAGTTTTATGTGATGATGATGATGATGATGATGATGATGATGATGATGATGATGATGATGATGATGATGAAAAACTTACGACAGTCAAAGATCTGCCACACAACAACCGGTTGGGGATTTTCTTTTCGTTTATGGGCAGTGCATCACCGACCTTTTGCAAGGCCATGCCGATGTTGCCGCGTGGGAAGTACTGCATCAAGATCCATGCGTCTCGGGTCGAGGTTCTCATTCACTTGCTCTCGGGCGATTCTTATGGCTTCCTCCTCGTTGGGCAAGTCATATACATCGACAGTGTGTCTGGTACCGCAAATGTCCTAGTTTGGTTTTACCATTGAGCATATCAGTTTATCCTCTGTCTGTGTGTGTGTGTGTGTGTGTGTGTGTGTGTGTGTGTGCCTAGTTGATGGGGAATGACGGGTGATATTCTCAAACGGTGGTGGCGCAAAAGGTACCTAGGAAAAAAGGTGTTTCTGCTTACCATCATGGACCTTCTTTCTTTTGTTAGATCAGATCCCCTCAGCTGCACCTTGATGGCCACATCCAACTTCCCATACTGCCCCTGCCACGAATACAGGAGGGCCATGCCGTTGCCACCCCCAGCCGAGGATTCTCTTGTAGGTGAATCCTAAGGGCGCTAGGATTCTTGAGTATCGCAGAGCCGCTGCTTTGGCGGTGGGCGTGTGTTGTCTAGAACCCAGTTGGTCGGTGCCCAGCGTGCCCAGGGCGGGCCGATCTCGGGAAAGTTCTGCATGGCTCTATAATGCTCGGAATTTTCATTTGTTGGTGGTCTCGGCCAGGCGCCCCGTTTCGGATGAGTTGTGGGAAGGATTTCTGCCTCCAACTCCGCACCCTCGACCAACCTGCCTATTCCCGGCGGTATCTCTCAAACCGGTGCGTATATCTCTTTTGTAGTTGCTTCAGCTGTTCTTCGAACTGCACTTCTCGTTGCAGTCGCTCCTGCTGCTGTTGCCGGCGCCGCTCGGCTTCCTGTCTTGGATCCATACTTTTTGTGCTACTGTAGGCTCAGATGTCAACTTCAAACTGTGGTTAAGAAATTGTTGGAATAGGTGAAATTTGTAAAACTCTCCCTAGGTTGCCATGTGGCAGCAGTTGGTTGTGCTCACTCACAAGCTTTCGCATTGTAGTTACAAGAGACAAAGAACACTCAAGTGACCTGCAAAAATTGGAGGATGCTTTCGGCTGGGCTAATAAAGAGACACTTGCGTCCCTCAGACATGGTCCTTCATCAAGGACCAAGGGTTAGGGTTATAGATGTTACCCCTTGCCCTAAAGTGCCTTTGACGTTCGTCTCTTTCCGTACCCGTGATGTTTGCCTTCATTGTTACCCGTCGCCAAAGGCAACACTAAAGATGTGACGAAATGCTACCAATCAACAAAATAATCGATGCCATCATTGATCGCACTCGCGGCCACGCTGCTGTGGTCCTCTCCAGGGTACAGTTTTAGCATCACGTCCCTAGTCTTGCCGCTCCCCTTGAGACGATCGAACAGCTCATAGCAATAGTTGCCTAACATCTTGAATTGGAATTGCTCAAGGCGAGTCTTGCGCGCCTGATATGCTGCCCTCGGTCTCGGTGCGTCGCCGGAGGGCTTGCGATTCCAAACTGCCGTAGCTAATAACAACTGCGGGCTTCGACAACAGCGTTCCGTTGCTCTGGCACCCAGGCCTATTAGCGCGCGGATTCAAACGAGGCGACAACGACTGTCGCCGTTCAAGCCCGGTACCGAGACGTCGGCTGACCTCGGCCAGAATGGAGCCGTTGTTCCAGAAGATAGCCGGGCTGGCAATGAGGAACGTGTCGAACAGATCTGGTTGAGCAATGAGCGCGTAGGTGACAAACAATCCGCCAAGCGAATGGCCAAACAGGGCGTGGCGGGTGAAGGAGACGCTGGGGAACAGGTTCGAGCGAACCCACGGCCGCACGGCCCCGTCGATGAATTCGATAAAATCGTCAGCTCCTGACGGGGGTGTCTGCGGTGCCGGGAGTGGCGGCCGAAAGTCAAACGTCCCGCCGGGTAAAGCTGTAGACGGCGTCGGTGAGCGGGTAGCCGATGCTGACCACGATGCCATCTGGCTGTGTCGGCTCGACGGCACCGCGTCGCTTGAAAGCTTCGGAGGCTGTCATTCCAAGGGCGTTTCCGTCTATGACGTACCTGATTTAGAGAGATATCAGTGTCAGAAACAAGTTTATTTGGTGTTGTGGGGAGAGTGAGAGATGGTGACTTACATGGCCAGAGCTGTTTGTTGGCGACTTCGCGAGACTCCCACTCGAATGGCCACGAGACCTCGATCTGGTAGGTGAGATTCTTGACGGCATTGCTCGCGTTCCACAGCGCGATGTTGGGGAACACGGTGGTTGGGAATGCTGAAACCAGGGGAGTAAATGTCCAGTGGGCAGGGGAAGCCATCTTGCCTTATTCTGAACGATACTTGTGCTAAAATGCTGATTTGACAGTGTGTGAGAAGAAAGTCGAGATCATTATCATGCTGTCTCACTTTATATGAGCATGTTGTATGTAGATATTGTGGAGTGGGATAGCGGTACATGCCAGCTTCAATCGTCTGTCTTGGTATGCCTCGGATTTTTTCCACCGACGAAGCGCGAGCGCGAGCCTGGTGTATCGCATGCCAAACCTGCAGAGCGACTAGTTCTAGACGGCATATAGTGCCCCGGGGGGGGGGGGGGCATGGTGGGAACCAAAACCAGACTCTGGAAGCTGAGCTGACCCAAGTCAGGCAAGGCGGCATTGGCAATGACGTTCGGTGTAACTTGCTCTAACTTGCGGCGCTGTTCGCGTTCGGAAGTGCGGGTGGTATCGGTTGTTGGTGCTTGGACATATTATCAATCATAACGCATGCAAAGCAAGTTCTTCTGCGATTGCGGCGACGGAAAGTGATCCATCCATGTCACTCAAGAAGTCGAAGTGGAGAAGTTCCGAAGCAGTTTAAAATTACAGAAGGTGCAGGGCGGCGCGTCGGGGCTGTCGTCGTCCGCTCGCGTCCTAGGTTCCTTCCGCCGCAACGGCGGACCCGACTCCAAGAGAGGCAGTTCCATCCACCAATCAAGCAACTAGGTAACCGTCCCAAGGAGACACCTTCCACCTCCACTGACTTCGACAAGATCAGAGCGAAAACACATCAACAACTTTTCTGTCCAAGTTCTCCTCGGCCACCAGTCGCCTCAGTATCGAAGCAACGGTCTCGCAATGCTCCTCTACCTCGCCAACATTCATTTGCGCCGTATCCCAGGACGCACTAAAGAAGATATACAGTCTGTCCGTCATGAAGGCATTCCAGGCGAGCCCACTGTGGCATAGGAGAGTCAACAGTCAGCACTCAGGAATGCAGGCAAGAATACTTGGATTGCACTCACCAATCTCTCCAGTCGAATCGCGCCACTGCCTCTAGGGTCTTCTTTTCCTCTCCGCCAGCCTTGAACCCCTTTGGCATGCCATTACCGAGTTCCCAAGAAAACGACTGCCGAAGCGACGCGTCCACCGCTGCCTCCGCTTCGTCTCCCAGACCATCAAGCACCTGGAACCACGGCGCATGGGCGTGTTTCTCCAGTAGCTCCTGCTCATTCCGCATGCGCAACAGAAGCTCGGCCACCGTCTCCCCTCGCCGAACCACTTCGCACAGCTCCAGCGTCCACTCGCTCGTTGGGCCATCGATGCTGATTGGCGGCGGGAGCATGAGGCCCTTCTCCATCCACGGAGGGAGGAATGGCCAAGAACGACCGGCTTGCAACGAGTTGAACACCGCGTGCTGGGCTCCCGTTCGCAGGACATTAAACAATGCGATGGCCGCCTTCATCACCAACGCCACGTTGACGACTTTCAACTTGGCCAGCAGATTGTCCAGGCCATAGAGCGGCAGGAGGCGGCCCATCCGCGCAAACCGAAACTCTTCGGCTCGAGCTTCGTCCCACTCGCCCTTCCACACATCCTTCCGGGCCAGTGCACGTTCCTCTACGAGCGGGTGCCCGCTATCGTCCGAGATCATCCAACCAGGCGCGCGCTGAATGGGCCAAAAGGCATCTGTGAGCCGCGAGATGCCGCGGAGACGCGCCACGCTATGCTCCACGGCCATCTGGGCGGGGACGCTGGACTGGTACAGATGAATAAGCTCGGCAAACATTTTGAACGGGGTCATTGGCGGAACAGCGGCAGTTGGCCTTTCGATAAACCGCGCCAGGTCAAGATGCCATGGCAAGATGGACCGTGAGTCAAAGACGGACCGGTTATAAGTGGCGCTGAGGAAGATCTCCCCCGTCTGCTTCACCATGATGATCTGGAACCAAGCCATAAATGGGTACGGCGGGTTGGATGCACTTTGATTTATCTTGTCCAGCCCATCGTCGTCCGTGGTCTCGATTTCCTGGATCACCGAGTCCAGCAACCTCTGGCCAGGCCGCAAGATGACATGGAAGGGCGTGTCATCGGACAGCTGAGCAAGAATCGTGCGGAGGATTGGTCGACTCGCCAGCCCGACTTCGAGACCGCGGCGGACCTGTGCAACGCCAACGTCCCCCAAGACCCGAAAGATCATGCGGTCTTGGTTGCTCTGTGGTGCCGCGCCGATCGCAAGAGAGTGGAAGCTATCCTTGATGCGCAGCACGTCTTCAATGTCGCCAGGCTGGAATCCAGCCTCTGTGACTGCCTGGGCGGCTGTCCTGTAAAGGTCGATCTCTTGATCCCCGATGCTGCTCCAAACAGCTTTGCGAAAACTGAAACGGCGGCTTGTACCACGAGACACTGTACCGTCTCTTATCTTGTATGCTGTATTCTGGCCTGGTTTGCGTGTCGCTCCGTTTGTTAGGAGATTTATCATGTTGTGAGAAGTCGTACCCTCGGAAAGGCCAGGGATTTGAAAAGAGGCAGTTGCTCTAGATCGCTCCTCAAGCACGGCAGCCAGCTTAGCTACCGTATCGTTGTCCTTAAAGTCCTGCAAATGCAGACGCTGACCTAGGCTGGTCAATACGCGGTCGCAATAACGCAGGAGGGTGATGCTATCGGCAAAGAGCGAAATGCTGTCGTCTGGGAGTGGCACCTCGCCAATGAGCTCCTTCCAAAGGAGGGCCAACCTATCGGCAAGGGTGTCTTTTACCCCATTTGCACTTCCGTTGGTTTTGATGGGTTTTTTGGCGAGAATGGTGTCAACTGTTGGCATAACTTTCTCTGCAACGAGACACCCGTTCTCCGGACGGGGTTCGGCCGTTGTATTGGGACTGCGGAGATCCAAGATCGCTTTCTTCAAGACCTCTTTTTTTACCTTGCCGATGCTCGTCAAGGGAAATGCTTCCATACCGAGATCGCTAAGAAGGTATACCCCTGAAAGTGCAAACATCGGGCCAAGTTCCCGGCACTTGGCCATGACATCCTTTTTCGAGACAGTCTCTGGCATCTTGACCACCGCCACCGGGACCTGTCCGGCAAACTTGTCTGGAACACCAACGACTTGGGCCAGAACGCCGGGGATTTCTCCAATGGCAGCTTCCAGCCTGGCCGGAGAGATGTTCTCCCCACCACGGATGATGAGATCTTTGTATCGGCCAATTATATAAACCACACCGTCGTCATCCATGCGTGCTTGATCGCCCGTCGCCAGCCAGTTCCCCACTTTGTCCGTATAGATGCTGTCAGTCCCGACACCGCCGAGATATTGGGAGATGACA
Organism: Podospora didyma; assembly: GCA_033439775.1. Taxonomy (NCBI): domain Eukaryota; kingdom Fungi; phylum Ascomycota; class Sordariomycetes; order Sordariales; family Podosporaceae; genus Podospora; species Podospora didyma. The sequence goes on from JAULSW010000020.1 coordinate 10,621, forward strand.
GGTGGCCCTCCGATATGAAGCTCACCGACTTCATTCCGGGCTACCACATCGCGGGTTCCGGGGACGCAGATGCGAATGTTGGCTCCTGGGAGTGTCTTCCCCACCCCAGGATGGTAGCCATCATGATAGTTCAGGAGTGGATCTGGCCGAGTCCAGCTGATCACCGGCGCGCCTTCGCTCATGCCGAATGCCTGAACTGCGTGTCTTGCTCCAAGTCCGTCTTTGCAGAGACGAATATCTGCGGGCCCGATGAGGGTCCCACCGATTGTCACCAGACTGAGGCTCAGTGCTTGCTTCCCTGGAAAGAGAGGGTTCGCAAGCAGAGCTTTCACCAGCGTCGGGACAGCTGACATAATGGTAACTTGTTCGTCAATGAGGGCGCGGAGCGTTGACTGTACATCGAAAGCCTTTGAAGCAAACACCACAGCGTCACCGAGACGCCAGCTTCGGATGCCGTTGTTGACAGCAAATATGTGGGATACTGGGGTGTGAACGAGCCATCTGTCAGGGACGGAGGGATCCGGATTGGGGTCATACTGGTTGGTTTGTGCGACAAGGTTTGAGTGTGTGTGTACGCAGCCTTTGGGGTTGCTTGTTGTGCCGCTGGTGAAGATGACGAGTGCGACATCCTCAGGGGAAGAAGAATTGGCCCCTTGACTGGCTGGGCCTGCCATCTCGTTTCCTGGATCAAGACTCGATGCCGTTGAGGTTTCCCATATCTGGCTCAGCAATGTCCAGCCAGACACCTGTTCCCCCGAGCACTGGATACGGATAATGCTGCCTTCGTGGCTCCTACTCATCTTCTTCTCTAAGGCAGCTGCCGCATCGGCATCTTGGGCCACCACCACGGCGGGGCCAATAGCCTTAACGAAGAAATCGCCGTCGCTTGCAACGGCTCGTGGATCTAACGGAGCGTACGCCATGCCTAATCTGGCTGATACCCAAAAGAAGAGACCCCACTCGACTGAGTTCCAGAGAAAGGCGGCAAATCGTGTTTGCGGCTGACAGCCTCTGCTTTCAAGCCATGCCGCCAAGACCTCGGAACGTTGGTGAAGGTCTTTGTAGCTCCACCGAAGGTACTGGGGTTTTGAAGGGGTGGAATCCTGGGATGGTGGCACACCATTTAAGCTGTCATGAGGGGGATCATGGGTCTGCCACATTGATACAATGGCGTCTCGGTCCGGGAATTTGATGGCAGTATTCGAGAACATGGCCCAGAGTGTCTGGCCCAGGTCAAGAAGCTTCTGTCCGTGGCATTCCGATAAAGCCTCTGCCGCTGCCGGAAGGGTTTCCGGTGTTTTGGGAGTGGATATGGCCATTGTTGGATGACTCTTGTTTCTTGGTTGATGCCTAGAAGGAAACACTGAGTTGGTGATCAAGAACTTCTGTTCGAGTGCCTGCGAATGAAGCCACACTGTGAGAGAGCAGAGAAGAGAGTTGTATGAAGCTGTGGAGTGGCCAATGATCGACGAAGTGTTAAGGCACACAGTATGTCGTAGTATCCCTTGCTTTCTGATTGGCGAGTCGTTGGCAAGCTGGTACTGCGGCCAGCAAAAACTCAAAGCACGCGAGTGTAGGAAACTCGGAAGATTTGAACAGCTAGCATTGCCACCAGGTAAAGAAACCAAACCGTGACTGAGTCGTCTCTTGATTTCGATCATACAGCCATGGATACCTGGCGGTATCACAGTGCGCTCTTGCTTTGGTTTGCAAGGATGCGGAGCGAGCGGAAGGCTAAAGTAGCGATTGGTGCATTTTTGCAACTTCTTCCTGAGTCAACGGCACAGCCCCGGACCGTCCGTGTAAGCGCCGACTTAAGTGCTGACCTCGGGGTGATGGCAGTGCCATGTATCACCGCAGTGCCCCAACTGCAGGTTCCGGATGTTCCCGTATGACCGCCGGTGGCGATATTCCCTCAGAAGCCACCTCTTATCGAACCTATGGCATGTTATCGGAGATGACCAACCGGATTTGTTCCTCTATTGACCGGACATGGCGTGGAGGGTTTCCGCGGATGGGCACCCTTTTACAAATTCGAGCATTTTTTACTTTGGTAAGTGTGACTTACATGGCGTCAAAATTTTCACCTATCTGACGAATGGTAGTGGGAGAACGGGTACAAGTTGGTTCCTCCACTGCTCATGAGTGGCACACAATCCGTGGAATCCATGGATGCCTTCACCTGAATTCAATAATATCTCGATTATTGCACCTGTTGGCTCGTTTCTTCTTCCTTCACTGCCACACAAACCTCTTGACGCAATACATCACAACCGATATCACAATATCTTCAGCTTCCTGGACCTGGTACCACTGCTCCACCCAACATCTGAAGATTCCGGTGATAGGTCAATGCTAGCCTTTCCTCGCCACGTCGGCCCAGACTTTTGGCAGCCAGCACCGGCACGCTTCTGCTTAGCTGACCCTGCATCGACTGTTCCACACTTAACATGAAGGAACGCCTAGATGTTCGGGTGATGGCTCCAGTTCGGCGCTTTCATGCCAAAGGACTCACGTTTGCCCACATTTTCTGGTAGCGGGCACGGCATCCTTCTGCCTGGGCTCTGGCTGACCGTGCATACACCCGACCCGACAGGCGGCTGCTTACGCGTGCAGTGCAAGTTCTTATCTGCACGTCAGCAAATAAGCGAGCCGCATACTACTAGCGCCGGCAGGAATGCAGTTGGAAAAGTGAAGTTCACGCGGGAACTGCTTACGAGTTACTGATGAAGGATAGACTTACGCACCTAGTGTGGATCTGATTTTTTTCCCACCCCCGGCAGGATTGACAAAATCCTTCCTGGCAGGCACAAGTGGCGAGGCGAAGAAGGTAAATCACACGTCTAGAGAATCGCGTATTTGTCTACTTACGTAGGGACACAGCGTTCGCCCATTGCATAACGTAATCTCAACTACCAACCGCATTCGATGCCAAGCCTCTCATCGGTCGGCGGATGATCGGTGGGTTTGTGGGAGAATCTTGGCTTGCGTCGTTTATCCAACATACCGTAGGATGCTTGACACATATATCGAGGCTCAGCTCCAGAGAACGAACCGACCACTGTGAAGGCGAACTGCTGCCTGATGAACATGATAATCAACCACAGCCACTTCCAGGAGGCCTTGAAGGGTACTCGATCTAGCCATGGCAGTCCACTGAAACTAGTGCCAATCTGAATCACTCTTGAGTCTCACCTTCACTGAGGAGATACTTGAACACTGAATGCATACGCCACTAGCCCCGTTGCTTTGGGCTAGAGTCTAGAACTAAGGCGGCTAGGATCTCATATGCACGAGATAAGGTAAGGAGCGCTACTCAGCCAAGTGAGGAGGAAAACGGGCGTTCTTCCAAATCCTGAAGGAACTCCGCTAAGATCCAAGAGTCTTCACTCCCGGAACGCAGTTTTATCACAATTGATGGCTGCGTTACCGTCTCGCTGCCTCTCTGCCGCCAACAAGCCTTGCAGTGAGTTACTTTTCATTTGTCCGTTTGCGAGGTGGGCTGTTGGTGTGAAGCATTTCAAATATATGACTGGACTTCTAGCGTTGCCGTCCTTATTGAAGATGTGGAATCGGAGAGTCGGTTCCACCAACAGAAACATTCTGGGCGCCACATTTTATCTCCGGACCGGAGGCAGGACATGTCTTCGGTTTCCGAGTAAAGTGAAGTCTTTTCCCATCACACACCATCACAGCGTTGTTCGTCTTTAATCTGACTCAGATCTTGAGAACACAGAGGTGCGTATTCGGTTGCTTCGGAACATATTTGTATACGTCTCTTTCTTCAGACCAACCAACTCCCACCTCTTTTTAAATATGATGGATGCGCATTAACTCAGCAACAGCCTTTTGTCTACGGAAATAAACCTTATCATTTATTTTATTCCCCCCCGTTACTGTGTGCTCTGAAATACATCTCACAAACGCCACACACCCATTTGGGCCCTCAGTCTGCCAGATCCTACCAGTTCAGTTAGTCGCGATGTTGTTCAACATCGGCCTCGCGTCACTCTACCTTGCCTACCTCGTCGCCTTCTCCACCGCCGTGCACGGCGCAGTGGCATACTTTCGCAACCGCAAATTCAGCAAAGCCAACGGCTGCGAGAAACCTCGAAATGTAGCCCATACGCGAGAGCCCATCATCGGGCTCGATTTCTTGCTCGAGTGTTTGAGGAACGCGAAGTCGGGCCATTACATCCGGTACTGCGCTTCACGGCTCTTCCGCTATGGCTTCACTTATATCACGCGCCGGGCTACGTTCGACACGATCCACACGGCCGACCCGGAGAACCTTAAGTTCATGTTGGCGACGGGGTTCGACAACTACAAGCTCGCGCGGCTCCGCGTCAACGCCATGGCCCCGCTGTTTGGTTCGGGAATTTTTACGACGAACGGCCCGGCCTGGGCCCACTCGAGAGCGATCTTACGGCCCAGCTTCACGCGCCAGAACATGGCCCCCCTGCTGGCCATGATGGAGCGGCACTTCCAGATGCTGCTGCGGCAGGTGCCCAAGGACGGCAGCACGCCGTTCGACGTGCAGCGTCTGTTTTTCTGCTTTACCATGGACACTGCCACCGAGTTTTTGATGGGCAGGTCGACCAACACGCTCGACCCGAGCAGACACACGGAGGCCGACCGCGTGTTCGTACAGGACTATCTGGATTGCTGCTTCGAGGCAGTGCGGATGATTGCCAGCGGTCCGCTGCAGGCATTCCGTGTCAGCTCACGGTCGCTAAGGGTATCAAGGGACAGGGCGTGGGCGTATGTCGACCGGTTCGTCGACGACGCCCTAGCCAAGCGTGAGGCTCGCAGGCTGAACCCCAACAAGGAGATGATGGATACCGTGGATAAGGAGGATTATGAGAAGGGTGCAGAGTACAACTTCCTCGAGGAGCTGGCCGCGCAGACGACCAACAAGACTTTGCTGCGGGACCAAGTGCTCAACGTGTTGCTCGCCAGCAGGGATACGACCGCCGCGCTGCTGAGTAACATGTTTTACGAGCTGGCGCGCCACCCTGAGATCTTTGCCAAGCTAAGGGAGGAGGCACTTTCCAAGATCAAGGGGGAATTGCCGACTGAGGCGGAGCTGAATAATATGCCGTACCTGAGATGGTGCATCAACGAATGTGAGAACCTGGTTTATTCCCCTCCTCACTGCCTAGGACTCAGATATCACTCTTGCTGACACCGACCTAACCCAGCTCTGAGGATGTACCCCGTCGTGCCCGGAAATACACGCGAGGCTGTTCGCGACACCATCCTCCCCGTCGGCGGCGGCGAAGACGGACGCTCACCCATCTTCGTCAAGAAAGGCACGCCCGTTTTGTACAATCTGTACGCCATGCACCGCCGGCCGGATATTTATGGGGAGGACGTGGACGAGTACAGGCCCGAGCGATGGGATGGGCTGCGGCCTGGCTGGGGGTTCTTGCCGTTTAATGGCGGGCCGAGGATTTGTCTTGGGCGTAAGTCCCCCCTCCTCCCTCACCTCCATCTTTTCCTTGCCTGTTTTTTTTTCTGTTTCTATACCTTGACTTGACACAAAAGCTAATATAGACTGGTGGGAAAACTCACAGAGCAATTCGCACTCACCGAGGCATCTTATGTGACGGCGCGGATGCTGCAGTCGTTTGAGACGCTTGTGCCGCGCGATGCCGAGCCGTGGGTCGAGTTTTATAGTCTGGTGATGTGCTCGAAGCACGGCGTGCGGGTGTCGATCAAGCCGGTTAAGTCGGTTGCGGCGATGTAAAACTGTAGTTCTAGCGCGATGAGAGTGTGAGCGGACTATTTTCTTGTCGTTACAGTGAGAACGTAAGCTGAAGACGGAAGATGTGCGTATGTTGTATACCTGTGACTGGCAGCGTCGAAAGGACATATGGAAAATATCGTACGCATTTTGTTCGAGCGGCGATGGGCTGGTGTTTTTGTTTCAGTGCAATGTTCACTGGCTCAGAGTTCCCATTTTTGCTTCGTGTTGATGTGAGAGTCGTGTCACTCCGATGCTGGGAATGATGAAGCTCATGTCACCTGAAACTGACGGCGTCGAAGAGGCCATGTGTTGAGTAATATATGTGTGAAGCGATGGGTTGGTATTTGTATTGGGAGATGCTAAATGTACCCGTCTCTTTTTGGAATTGTACCCAATTTTTCCAGACTTGCAGTTGGCAAGGAAGGAATGGATCACCTTTTGTACGGTAAAATCGCGTTTTTCATGGCGCCGGACCACCACCTAGGAAATATTTGGCAGGCGCACCGTTGACTAGGCCGTCAACCCGTCGACTTAAAAATGAAGCCGCTGAACTGCCTTGATGATGCATTTCGTGGTGTTTTGGAGCACTGGCTTAAGAAGCATTACTTTCCTGCCCGGCTCCCGCCCGTCCGGCACATACTTAATGTGGCAGTTGCAGTTCATCCGATGATGAGATCTATGTAGTGTTGAAAGCTGTGCAATGTTGTGAGTTATGTGGTGTTGAGAGCTGTGTGGTGTTGAGAGCTGTGTGGTGTTGAGAGCTGTGTGGTGTTGAGAGCTGTGTGGTGTTGAAAGTTGGTGTTAAGAGTTGAGAATAGCTTCAACGATGGTGCGGGCTTTGGCTTGTGTGCCGGGGTCTGGCCTATGTGCCTGGCGTTGGAATGTGAATAGCCCCAACGGTGCATATGTTGGCGTTGAGTGCACCTCATGATTCAGGTTGGTGGGCCGGCGCCATGAAATTCATGAGTTTCACCAAACAAAAGTGGTCTGTGCCCTGGGCGGCTGCCAAGCACCTGGAACGGGTACAGCCAGAGAAGATGGGTACATTTAGCATCTTCCTTTTTGTTTTGTCTTAGTAATGACGCAATGTCTACGTTCTTTTATTTTCACTTCATATGTGAGCTCTACTTCTGGGATAGCTTCTATCAGGGAGAAAAGAATGGAATTTGTGACAAGAAGAAGCATATTTGCTGCCGATGACGAGTGGAGGAGGCCTGTCAGTGTAACTTCAGTGCATGACTTGCATTCACTAAGACAAATACCTTTCAAGATTGTCTTACCAAGGAAATAAGTCGTGACCTGTCTATCCAACATATGATCATGGTGGTGGCCTTTTAAACCCATGTAAATCCTAACCTAACGCCTCTTTTTGATGCACCGAATATCCTATAAATCGTGCAAAACGTTGTAACCTAAAGAAGACATCAAGCCCACTTCCCCAATAGACTCATCAGAGCCATCCCAACCACCAACCCGAGCAGCCCGAGCACCGTTCGGATGGGACTCGCTGTCGCCATCTCGCCGCCATTCATCCAGTCGTGCGACCACATCTCCACGACACCGACCCAGACGAGAATGCCCGCGGATAGGGCATCCAGCGTCCCAATGGCAATGATGGTAGACGGGTCGTTGCCGTTGAACTGATGAAGCACGCCGATCCCGATGGCCATGCCGATCGGGGTGACCAGCGCAAACGCGGCCGCCAGCGCTAGTTTCTTGCGTATCGAGACGGAAATAGGGACAGCGGCGACGATGGTCGAGCCCGTCTCGAATTCCCCTTCCCCCTCCCCGCCTGAGCCTGATGATCCGTCAATGTCCCTCATTCCGAGTATCGAGGGTCGTTCCCCCAAGATGCCGGACGAGTTCACTCCTGACGACGACACGGGCGAGGGCGGTTGGTCTGGCTTTGTCTTGAGTTCTTGGAAATGGCTATGGCTGTGGCTGTGGCTGTGACCATCATGGCCATGGCCGTGGTTGTGGTGTCCGTGGCTGGCGAGAGCCACGGCGGCGCCCGGCTGGCCGAGCGCGGCTAACCGGGTGCCGAGAGCGATGCCTTCGAACATTTGGTGAAAGACAATGACAGCGAAGAGAGTGAGGAAGAAGCTGTCGCCTGATACGACAAGAGTGACACCGATCACTAGAGGATAAGTTTGTGAGTTGAGGTGACGTGGAGATTGGATATGAAGGAAAGACTTACGCAGAGAATGGAAGAGCACACCGGCTTCCAGCACAGAAATGTTGATGATCTCCGCTCTCGCAGCCACCAGGAGGGGCGATTCCAGCGCCGCCGGAGATTCAGCAGATGACGAACAGGCCTTCTTGGCGCCATGCCACTGCATGAGCCTGACACCAGCGTATTCCACCAGGAACGAGACGAATATCCCCGCCATGAGGATCGCAGACGCCGTGGACTCGTACGCGAGCTCGCCAAGACACTCATTCTCAAACATGAGATTCGCATGCGTGAAGAGGTGGATGAAAGCGGTAGAAATAACGACGCCCGTCCCAAACTGGCGCAGGATGGTGAAGATGATGTTCCGTGGCGCAACGAAGGACGCCATTAGGATGGGCCCGAAGACGCCGATCGCGCTGGTTACCAGCATGACGAACAGCAGACCGACGCGGAGTTTGATGTTGTAGTCGCGGTGGACTAGCTCGCAGTTTTGGGTGGTGGCTTTATTTGCTGCATCGCTCTCGCAGTGTCTATTGAGGTTGTCAGTGATCGTTTTTCTTCTTGATGTCGTCAAGATGAAATAACTCACTCAACGCCTGCGTGGTAGTGGCAGTTTTGACCTGTGGAGGAGATTTGCTCGGAAGACTCCTCTTCATGATCGTGGTTGTCATGATCGTGATCGTCGTGTTCGTCTTCGGCTGACGCCAGAGAAACGACGACCTCGGCGCCGTTAGGGGCAAGGCAGATACTACGTCAAACTCTGTCAGCATGATTCTATGCGAGTCTTTTGGATCAAGACATACGTTTGAGCATCATGGACGTAGCATCCGGTAAACGAAGGTGGGATGTCGGCTGTTGCTGTGGCAGTTGTGTGTACCACGTACTCCACTGAGCCAGCCGTACATTCTCTGTTGTTTGTCAATGTCTGGTTTCTCAAGGAACGTGGTGAAACCAGGAACTCACACTGTGGAGCCGCCATGAAGATGACAACCTGAGATGGCCGTTACACTTGTGGTCTCGGAAGATGGTGGTGATGTGGGAGATGGCGTCACTTGTGATGCCCTGTGCTCCAGCAAAGCGGGCGGCCTCGATGCCGATACGGCGCCGCCGCCAAAGAGCGGAGCTGCTAGCAGCCCGCAGATGGCGAGGGATGGTTTAGTAAGTTGGACCATGATGTTTCGAGATGTTTCGATCAAACGATTTAGTTTCCAAAAACGAGGGAAAGGAGGGTGGGGGGATGGAACAAAGTTGTGATGGCGCCGTTGCAAAACTCAAATCGTCGAGAATAAAGGAGAGAGGAGAGACGAAAGTCTTTGTATCTCAGCGTCTGTTGAAGCCAAGAAGGCCAAGAGCCCGCTGGCCAGCTTGGCCGGCGTTTGTCGCGCGGGCAAATGCCGGTTTGACGCTTGCTCCGCCGCAGGGGACAGGGTTGGTGGTTGTTTTGCGATTTTCAAGTTGGCGGCGCAAGTCGCAAGTCGCAGTCAGCAAGCAAGCAGCAAGAGATGCGCTGATGATGAAGAGGGACCACTGATCTGGACTGGCTGCGGATGTGAAGGCCAATGATGCAATTGCAATCTGGAAATTCAAATAAAGGAGAGGAGGGGTTAATAACTGAAGAGCCGAGGAAGACTCGAGGAAGGAGCGAAAGGATGATGAGCGAGGGCGGGTCGCTCGAGATAAGAAACGCAAGAGTCCCGGTTCGTGGCCCATGTGGGAAGGTTGCCGAGCACGCACCCTGATGAAAACGTGAGCACGAGAGCTTGTGATTGGCTTGACTTGCAGGTAATCTTCATCTTTGATGGGGCGGTACCTTGATGGCTCGCCAGGTGAGAGAACCTTGATGGCCCGCAGCAAGCCACACAGCCAAGCCACTTGGCATTGTGCCTGTCCTCGAAGAATTAGCTTAGCACCGAACACGGAGAAGACACCGCCAACAGACTGCCTACAAAGAGCTCGACTCCGGTTTGTAAAAGCGCTGTATCTTAGTCCGCATATATCTATTGAATCTGGTAATTTCGGATTTTACCTCTTCTATTTCTCTTCAGCTGGCTGGTGGTCCACTAGTGAAAGTTTAAGGCGCCGCCAGATCTTTGTCTGAGCGCGATTTCTTCCCGTGTCTCGTGTCTCCACTTTCATGTTTCTTCATCGTGGCCTGTTGGGGGGGGGGGGGGGGGGGGGGGAGACCCTTGGCAGCCAGAGGGGTACTTGAACACCATAATGCACCGAATTATCCGTAGCAACGTACATTGTCACATTTTGTGTCGCCCAAGCTTTGGAAAGAAAGCGATACGGGACTGCGCGATGCTTCCCGAGTCCCGCATTGGAACGGGCTGTTCGCCATCCCCCCTGTTCCGGAGTCCTGCAAGTATTTTTCTATCACACCAGTATTCTATCCCTCTCTCTGCAAGACGTTCGGGGAGTCTATTCTAGTGGTTTTAACTTGCTAGAGAGGTGTCAGAATTAAAGAATTCTTGAAAGATATCAATCTAGGTAAATCTTTTGTTTTTATATAGAAAGAAAATGCGAAACGAAAATAAGGAGAGAAAAGGAAGAAGAAAAAAGGAAAAAAGGAAAAAAGGAAAAAAGGAAAAAAAGCCGGCCGAGCGAGGAGAGCCTAGCTATTGGACGCAAAGGGTGTGAAATCTCAAACCTGGTAATCAGGTGTCACTTGCAACCAAGATGCAATTGACTTGCGTTCAACATCCCGGGCCATGGTAACCGCCTTTCCCGAGAACGTCGAGTTGGATTATTAGATTAACAACGAGAGCTCACGCATGATCCAAATCTTGGAATTTCAAGCCCACTAAACTGAACAGTGGGATATACATAAGACGAGCAACATCAAGAGCTGGCCCATGTTTAATTTTCAGCATGTCCGCCCCCCTTACATTTGTAGTCATGGAGTCTAGACGGCAGTCAATTGCTGTGACGCTTTCCTCGCACCTTGATCTCGAGAGTATGACAGATATCGTTACATCAAGGCAACTAAGAGAAAGGGGAATGGCGAGATGGCATTATAAGGTGGCGTTGAATAGATTTTATGTTGCCGCAGTTATAACATCCAGCTCCGTGACCGAGCGAAGACGCGTTCCGGTTCTCTCGGAAAGATGATCACGGCCACCCTGGTTCCCTGTTGCCCTGGTTCCCTGTTGCCCTGGTTCCCTGTTTCGTTTCCCAGTAACTTTGCCGCCTGAGGTCTTCCGTTCGGCCGTTCGCTGTTTTCCATCACGTGTGGGCTTAGGTTTGTCTGAGCAACCGCACTCTCCTCCCACCAGTGGCCGCGCGATACGGATAGCGAGACTCGGACGTGGGATGATGGCCAATATGGAGGAGGTAGCTTAAAGGGTGAAAGTTGCAGCGACGACTGCGGCGCCAGCTAAAGAAGCAAGGGCCGCTATAAGCGCTGGTCGGTGATGCCAAGCAGCAGAAGCGGCGTCGTTCTTCTTGGATGCCATCCCAGCGGTCGTGTTCTTTGGATGCGCACTTGAGCCCCAGGGACTACTGGTAACCGTCGAGGAATGGACGGTCTGGTTGCTCGCCCCATAGCACTCCCACGCGACTTGGTCGTCGACAAGTACAGCAACGCAGGCTTTTCCGCCCGTGGGCTGAGCGTAGGGAGCAGTGCTGGGTGACGTGTCGTACCGAGAATGGGCTGTTGCTCCATCCGTGCCGTTGTCGACTTGTCGGGAAGCCGGTGACGGTGTCGGCGGACCGTCGAACAATTGGAAATACCGCACGCTGAGCGCGAGCGTCGTGGGTCCGTCGCAGCCGTTACTATGGCATGGTATAGCTCCAAATTGCCTTCTACTTTGCCAGCGTCGCTAGCTGCACCCAACTCTTGAGCACGCCCCGCAACGAAGGTGAAGAAGATAGTCTGTAAAACGAATAGAACCGCCGTCATCTCCATATTGGCTTTTTGTGCTGATAAACGTTTCTGTCGGTTGCTAGCTCTTGTCGTCGTGGGGAACATGACCGCGCGTTGATAGCTGTAGAGGAGGTGAAGTGAAGAGGCAATTTGCAGGCAGCGAAGATGAACGTGAAGCGCGTCCGTTGCAAACAAGGTGGGCTTGCGACTTGCTCGTGACCTTTATTAACCCCTGACTTGCGCGTCTCTTCTCGTCAAAATCACCAGCTGAGCCCCAGACGCGGGGTTGTTGAGGGTAAACAAAAGAGCTACCATCTGGAGCACCCCACATCGTCGCCGTCGCCGTACCCACATTCTTGCCATTTAAGGGGGATTGGCTTTCTATCATTGCTCTTTATTCCAATATATGTAAAGTCCTTCTCGCCACGCTTCCTACACTGAAGCACGACACACTATACCTATGGTATTCAGTACACCTGTATTTTTTTCTGCAGTCATGAAGACTACTCTGCATCGCGAGATGCCCAAGGCTACCATACCTACGGTACACAATACACACGTGTTTTTTCCTGGTGCGCCCATGAAGTTCACTCTAATGCCCAAGGCTAATGCGGTGTCCGAAGGTGAGCAGACAATCCTCAGCTCTGTCGTAGTAATCTTGTGTTTCGTGTTCTCATGCGACTCTGGTTTTAGCTGCAGCTTCATCCGCCGCCAACGTTGAACCCAACCCGCCCAGGCTTTCTAGAAGTAAGATATCTACTCTACAACCCCCAAAGGCTTCTATAGATCAGCACACACGAACAACGAGATAATTAGAGGAACGGAAAGCCTTGGAGCGCGAGGGTTACCTCCGCCAACACAAGGCAAAGGTCAACAAGAAGCGTCAGCTTAAGCGCGACAAGAAGGCCATGGTCGAAGCCCTAGAGTCTCTGAGTCTCAACTTGAGCTCGTCTGAGAAGAAGGAGGAAGACGCCACGATGACCCATGCCTTGGACGCCCTAACTCTTGATGTCGGTGCGTCTTCCAGTGATGGCAAGAACGAAGATTTCATGGAGATGTAGGGATTGTTAAAGGCAAGGGGAGAGGCAGTGGTGTAGTGTAGGCTGTAGCCGAGGCGGCTAGGCATGATCCCGATGACGCCCTCGCACGTTAGACCTGTCCACGTACTTAGTATAGAAAATACGAGTACACTACCCCATCTATCTAGACGATTTATATGCAGTGGTGATTGATTCATTACGTGATTCGCATTGACAAGCGTAGAAGCGAGACTCATAAGTACGGTAGTACCCGGCGCGCTCACCACCGAGCTAATCTCTCCTTACCTATATAAACACCGAAATACACAGGTATCACTAGCATTGGCGGGAGTATATCTACAGAAGACACATGCTAAGCTAGTGCTCGGTCCGGTCACGCGAAGAGTCGGAGTAAAAACGCCAACGGTACCGGTAACAGCAACCTATGGTAGTGACATCCCTGCAGCAGCAGCAGCAGTTAGTGAATGCTAGCCACGGCATTACATTCACTTCATTTGCTTGGGAGCCAAAAGCATTAAGTGAATTCAGATTCCGCCTTTTAAGCAGTGCCCGTGGTAAGTGGCTTCTCTCGCTAAATTTCTTCCTGAAAAATACTTCACCACAGCGGCGGTGCAACACATCCGCCGCACCGGCGCGGCACCCCGCTGCTATCAAGCAAAGAAGATCTGGTTGTCGCTGTTCTTCTCTTATGGAGCGCCCAACTCTGCCCCAGCTGGGGGCAATACTCCGGACGGCGGTGATAGTAAGTATCTCCCGTACTCCTACTACCCCAACCCCTGTGATGTACTCATCTGGGCCTTTGACCTAGCTCATGATGAACAACTAGAAGACGACGCCAAGAACCATGGCCAAGCACCCATCGCGCCGATGATGAGCCTTCCTTTGCGCCCCGGCCCCAGCGCCGCCAGCACCACGCCCCCCGCCGTTCCCGGCTCGACACCTTCTGCGCCGATGATGAGCTTCCCCATCCGCCAAGGCCCGGCGCCTACTGGACCGATAATGTCTCTGCCTATCCGCCAGGGCCCCATCGACACTACCTCGAACAAGGCCCCTCACGGCCCGGCATCTCCAGCACTGGGAGTCATATCTCTCCCCCTCTGACCGAGCCCAGGGGCAGCATCGCCACAACAAGCCCATCAACGGCCCGGCGCCTCTTGAGCCAACGACGAAGGATCTTCTTACCTGCCATCCACGCCCAAGCATGGATCTCAGGTTCCTGAACGTCCCCGCAAAGTCTTACGTCTCATCCATCACTCGCGTCGCAAGCACCGCTTCTGATGTCAACGCTGCCGATGATGATACCATGACAAACAATGCTAGTATCTCCCAGCGCCCCTCAGCGGCGAGAAGAAGCACAAGCGTAAGTACCCTCAGGCTACTATGCCTACACAGACATTCAAAACTTCGCAGCCCCCCAAACATAGCTAGGTAATCAATCAATCGTTATACCTACCTCTGTAGTCACCCCCCGACACATTTTTTGGCCAAATCCGTATTAGGCTTCAAACCTGAGCAGGAGCTGATGCGCACTGAGCATCGCCCTGAGCCGAGCTGAGTCCCAGGGATGTCCCGGTTAATACTTACCGTGTCCAAACTGATCCCAGTTTTGGGACACTGGCCTATAACGGCCGTTTTTGCAATCAGCTACCGTATCAAACTAAATAAAGCTACCATTTGTATTTAAATTGAGAATTAGTATGTACCAACTTTTTTATTCTTCTTTTAGAAAAGATCCAATTTTACGAATATTATTTTATGAATTAGTGTCACGATCCTGATTGGAGGAAGCCTAGGGCTAGGCAGGGTGACATGCAGGGTGGGCCCGCATGACACAAAGCACGGACCATACCTGCTCTAATGGCTCTGTGCCCGGAGGAACAGAGCTCACGGAGCCACCATGGTTCTATATAATGATGAGAGCTAAAGAGCCTTTGTGGTTCTTCAGCTATCAACCAGAGTAGACAGTTAGTCTTTGCAATGAAACAGTGGTTCAGCAAGCGATCTATTTACTCACCGATACTCTATCTACCCAT
>JAULSW010000021.1:0-24791 GCA_033439775.1 Podospora didyma
GGATCCGTCTTGCCCGCCGAAATCCCACAGCCAACCATCCACGCTCTCGCGTCGGCCACCGCGGAGCTGGCCTCGTGCCTCGTACTGACTCCAGCCGAGGTGATCAAGCAAAATGCGCAAATGTTACCGCAGTCTAGGAGGTCTACGTCGACCGAGGCATTGCGCATGCTCTGGCGCAGTCCAGAAGGCCCTGCGCGCAGACTGTTGACGGGATACACGGCACTCGCCGCACGAAACTTACCGTTCACAGCGATGCAGTTCCCATTGTTCGAGTTCTTCCGCCGCCATATCTGGGCCTATCTGGAGCAGACCCGCGATACAAGCACCACGACCCAGGGGGCGTCGCAGTACCTAATTGGCCGCGAGGCAAAATATGCACCGAGCAACGATGCCATCACCATGACGCAGCATCTCGTCGAGGCCGCACTGGTAACCGGGCGAGTTCCGCGGTTTCGGGGGCCTTAGCCGCATTTGCTACAACCCCTACGGATGTGGTTAAAACGAGAATGATGGTCATGTCCGGAGTAAGGCAGGGTCGGCAGGATCCAATGGCAAAAGCGGGCTCGAGGTTGCCAAAGCCGTGTTTCGCGAGGGGAGTTCGCGGCCTCTTCCGAGGAGCCAGTGTTGCGCGCAGGCTGGACGGCCCTCGGAAGTGGGCTTTACCTGTCCTCATATGAGGTGGCCAAGATTTGGCTAAAGGGAGGCTCATCTTCGACAAAAGACGACACAATCTGAGAGGGAAACGCAACCCGACCCGCAAACCGCGCCAATCCGGAGCCAGGCGCCAACCTCTTTTGGGTGAATGCAACAATGGTCTGTCGTTCCCGAGGAAGGCGTTTTGGTGTCCTTCCGAAGGCTGCGCCTGTGCGGCTCTTCTTATCTAAGGCGTACTATAGTACGTGGCCACTGGGCGACTCTGGCAGAACAGGCAGTGGCAGGCGCAGGCCAGACGCAGGCCAGTCCGAAAATCGCCAATGCCTAACCCCACCCAGCCGCGACACTGGGCAGAGGAAGCCATGACTCGGAAAAGGCGGCGATTCTCATGTAGGTTTTCGGTTTGAGGATTGGGATTGTTCGGCAAGTCCACCCGTCTGAATATGACCTTGCACGACTCATTGCAACAGGTTTTAGTCCGATATGCCATTTGCTGCGGTGCTGGTGGTGTTGGTTGGCATTGGCCAATTTCGTATTGCAAGACCGACTTTGCCATTTATCGTATTGTTGGTGGTTGTTTTAGCACGAGCCAAAGATAAAGAAAGACCACTCGGAGTTGGTGATAAAGACGGTAGCACACCCAATGATCCATGGATGGGAGGGCACAGGGAGGGGAGGGGTGCCCACTCGGGAGGTCTGGCCCGCCCCGCTCAAATCGAAGCTCGCTCGCCCCATCGCCTCTGGCGGTGAGATTACCACCCGAAACGAGGGAAAAGAAGAAGAGAAGTAGAGAAGGGAGAAAAAGAACGTTGTGGCGGGCTCACCCCCCCCCCCCCCCCCCCCCCCCCCCCACCCCCCCCCCCCCCCCCCCCCCCCCCCCCCCCCCCCCCCCCCCCCCCCCCCCCCCCCCCCCCCCCCCCCCCCCCCCCCCCCCCCCCCCCCCCCCCCCCCCCCCCCCCCCCCCCCCCCCCCCCCCCCCCCCCCCCCCCCCCCCCCCCCCCCCCCCCCCCCCCCCCCCCCCCCCCCCCCCCCCCCCCCCCCCCCCCCCCCCCCCCCCCCCCCCCCCCCCCCCCCCCCCCCCCCCCCCCCCCCCCCCCCCCAAAAAAAAAGTAAAAATAACTGGGTTACTTACATTAAGGTTCTTGAGTAGCCGTCGTTTCACTTGACTGCTGGCTTTCTCAGCAGCCTCTCATTGATGGCACCACCCCAGCAGCCGATGGCGCGATTGACACGGTTTCTGCAATATGGCTCCTCCAGAGGTAGGTAATTGCACACATGGCAGGGCCGAATGGGCCATTTCGCGGGCAAAATTACCACGGTCAGTGCTGGTAGCGACAAAGAGTCGCGATCTGGTGACGCTATGTCACCAGCAGCTATCTGCTGCCGGTGTGTGTCCACTGCGTCCGACCTCGCCCTGCCGTTATCAACCAGCACCAGCCGCCCCCTTCCCGACAACATCCTGCTCATCCCGATACAGCTCATGGTCCGTGTCTCGAGCACACCGCAGCAGCCGAGAACTGAGAGAGCAGGCCGTATAAAGTCCTTCCCATAGGTCACTGGGATTTCTTTCTCTGCTGCACCCTGCCCCGAACTGCTGCTGGCTGTTCTGCTGCCCTACTCGCCCGGCACCTTATTGCCGTTTTACCCACCCAACATGACGATATCCCAGGGTCCTTTGGGTGTCGTCGCCCCAACCCTTTCCATCCATGAGGCATACAATGAGAAGACCTCGGTCTTGGTGTCCGATCTTGAACTGCCCGCCACCCACGACAGCAGGTATCTCATCGTCTCCCCGTACACGGAGCAGCAGCATCTCCTTGACCTGGACACCCTTGACGCGGAGAACCAACTTCTCGCGCTCTCCTTGGTCAAGATGACTTGCCTCCGAGAAGACTATGCCACCGCGCCCTACCTGGAAACGTTCAACTGGGAAGAGATCATCGCAACTCTGCGTGATCTGGTCCGGGAGAAGAAACATTCATGGAAGGAAACTTCCTTCTACATCGTTGCATTCCGCTCGCAGATCCCACCGACAACCGTTTACGCAGAGCTGGGCGCCCTGGATAAAGCAGCGCACATCGAGGCTACAACCAGTGGCGGCTTCCTAAAGTATGTCCTCCTTCCTCCGCAGCCCGAGAGATAGAAGAGAGTCATGCTGATACACTTGGTCCTTGTAGGTACTGGTTCGGGACTCCAGACGTTGAGGGTCGCAACCTAGCCACATGCATCTGGAGGTCGCAAGAAGACGCAAGG
Source organism: Podospora didyma (assembly GCA_033439775.1). Lineage (NCBI taxonomy): Eukaryota > Fungi > Ascomycota > Sordariomycetes > Sordariales > Podosporaceae > Podospora > Podospora didyma. Next base: position 2,908 of record JAULSW010000021.1, read on the forward strand.
AAAGGAGGCGTTGGCCCTGCTCACCGAAAAGCAGCCGGGGCTGCCAGACACTTGTACTCGGCCTGGAATATTGATCGCCATCGGTTGACAGTCTGGGACGACATCTCAGCCTGGTCGCTCACCGACTGGGCGGAAGACCAACCGAAGTATGAGTAACGACAATCAGACGGAGGGCAATTAGCGCTGGTTGACAGGCGTGTGGTGGCAGTGATACCCCTCGCAGTGGCGTGCCTTTTTTTTTCTTTCCTCTTTTTGTCTTCGACTCGGGAGACGGCTGCTTTTCGCGACTGTGTTATGCTAGCGAAGATATCCATAGACAGCGGGAGGGATAATAGACATTAGAACAACTACACAATATAAGGAATAATTCCATCGCCGGTCAGTTCTCATGACAACAGGGTCAGGGATAGTGGGCGAGGAGCTGTCCGTGGCCAGCTCGTCAAGTCGGCCAGCAGGCAGGCAAACAACGGCAGGGAAGTTCGAGTTCTGAGCAAATCGAGAGATAAAAAACGAGAAAGGAAGTGAGAAAGCTGTCGGGGGTCGTTCATTTAAGATTTCCAGCGCATTCCGAGAGGAGTCAAGGACGTGGGGGGAAGGCGTGGGATGGTGCTCCTTTGAAGGCGAATCACTGGTCGGATTTAGATTTCGTGACCACGACCTAAACACCCTCCCGCGGGGGAATTTCGGTTTTCTTCTTGTTCTTTGCCGAAAAAAGGACGATGTGATCACTCTCGACATGCTATGCTGCTCTGCCGGCCTGTCCAGGCGAGGGTAAGACCTGTGTCCATTTGGGGTCTTTTGGGATTGGTTTTCTGTGTCGGCTGCCCTTGCCAATCTTCAGTGAGCGCGTTGACTCAACCTTGCAGCTGCGCCAGCTTCCCCATTCAGGCCTGTTCAGCCTCCAGGACTGGGGAAATCCGAATGCATGGTGAGGGTAAGGTTACAATTTTGGCATAAATGGAGATGATCCCAGAGAGAATGTTAATAATTCAGACGTCTGTATCACCGGTGCGAGACCCGATTTGCCCGTAGTCCCGACAATGTCGTGCAATTCGAACATGGCGATTTGAAGAATGATGGATTCGGGGTCCACTAAAACTGCTTTCCTCAAGCCCCCTCATGCCCACTTACAAAGGAACGCTAGCAGACCTCAACAGCTTCATGGCCATAGCTGTTAGAGATAGTTCCTTTTTCAAGTCTAATCTTTGACAATTCTTTGTCACTAACAGGCACGGTCTAGGTGCGGTTCGGGCTGCCAGGTACAGACTGAAGTATTTGTTCTAAGCAAAAGATTACCCCCCTCCGGAGTTATAGTGCATCGCAAAGCATCTCGAACTGGCCGATTCCAAAGTTCGACAAACTTAGCTTTGTCGGTTCATTACCACCAAATTTTACCATCAAAAACCAGAACGACGTTGACGTGCATTCAGCCTTCATTTTATTCCCCCACACACCTCTGCGAAGGATATTTCTACAGCAAAGAAAGGCATTGGGCTGCCGCATTCACTCCCTCCCACTTCACCCATCAAAGACCTCCACTCCTTCCACCTCAACCAACCATGATGCAGGTATTCTCTGTTCCTTCCGTCAACGAGCGGCCAACTGGCAGTCGATCAAACATCGCCAGTATCTCCACCAAGCAAAATATTTAGTGGAGGGCGAGATAATGAACAAAGAACTCAACCCAGTGCGCCTGGCCATAGCCATTCGCGGCTATTGGATTCAGTCACGAGTCTCCCATATCCCTGACCGATTCGGCGTCTTCTTGTCCGGTCCTCCCCGCCGCAAGGTGTCCGAAGGTAACCTCGTCAACTTTACAATGACGTTTATGGCCATGCATAACGCAGTCATTGGCTGCTTGTTCTGGCTAGCATCCTTGGCTTGGTCGTTCATTCCTTTTCTGGGATGCATGCTTCTTGGTAGAAGATGTGTTCACCCTTTTTGGCGTCTGGCTGATCAGCGTCTTGAGCTCTAGACGGAACCCGGGTTACAACTGGGAGGATGGCTGGAAGTTCCGAAAAGAATGAGAGCAAGTGATTCTAGCTTCCTGATGACAGCCGCAAGCGAACGGACACGCAATTTTCCAACACCAGAGCTGGATTCCTTTCGCTGCTGGTTTTCTGAAGTGACTCAATCCATTGCCCTACTTTCCTATCTTGATCAAAGCTCTCTCTCTTCATTATGTGGCTCCCATAGATAACCCGAAGAGCCCCGATTAGAAGTCGGGCCGCTGACGGCCGGCGAGGCCGTTCCTTGTACAGGTATGGATAATGGGAGCCATAAACAGTTGGTTGACAAGTTGACGTTACCTGTTGCCGAGAAACATATTTAGTATATGAATTGGGCTCGCATTGTTTCAAGCAAGGTAATCCGTACGACGACATCCATAAACTCCTCATTCGCTGTTGTCTGTGGAACCTTAGTAGCATTGCGGTATAATGAATAGGCATTCACTTGATCCTCAAAAGTGGAGGTGTCAAACTTGAAGGCAAGTACGAATTGGTGTCGAATCTGATTGGTGAAGGCAGTGGGAGACGTGGGCCGCTTTTGCATGATGAATGCTGCGCCACAATCCCCAGCCACAAATATCTTTTGCGGCTCTTATTCAAGCCACATCCGGTTCATTGTTGCCCACAAATTAGCGAGAATTCGCAAAAGTTCTCCGCGACGAAAAGACGCCAGCAATCTCACTTCAAATCACCACCCGACGTAACCGCTTTGCGAAGGAAAGGAAAAAGCCGAAATCAACCTAAATCCTCCACGCGTCCCTAAATTCGAGATCATGGTCGACGCCCAGAGGGATGTGCCGGTCAAATCGGCCCTGGTCGAGGCGCTGGTGAGCAGCAGGCATGGAGCCCCGCCATGGCAGTTGCGATGCTAAAGACAGATATCAGGTGGTCATGAAGATCGTAAAGCACTGCTCCGCCAGCTTCCCAACTACAGCGACTGGTTCTATTGTGGGAATGGACAACAATGGTGTGCTCGAGGTCACCAACTCTTTCCCCTTCCCGACTGTCGAGGTCGCGAACACCGATAGCCACAGCCACAGCAACAACCAGCAGAATGACGCATCGAGCCTCGCGGCCGCCGCCCCCCGCTCCAAGGCGAATATCACCTACCAGAACGAGATGATCAAGCACCTGAAGGAGGTCAACGTGGATGCAAATAACGTGGGCTGGTATACCAGCGCGACCATGGGCAACTTCATCAACCTCAGCTTCATCGAGAACCAGTACCACTACCAGAAGGATAACGACAAGACCGTCGCCCTCGTCCACGACGTGAGCAGGAGCTCTCAGGGCGCCCTGAGCCTCCGCGCATTCAAGCTCTCCAACGATTTTATGGCGGCTTACAAGGAGGGGAAATTCACCACCGAGATGTGAGGCTACCCTGCTGCCGTTGTAGACACATTGTTGAGGCCCAACTTCTTTACCGGCACTGATACTAACCGAACTCGTAGTCTCCAAAAGTCCAAGCTCACCTTCAGAGACATTGTTGTCGAAGTTCCTCTCGTTGTCCACAACTCGCACCTCCTTACCTCGTTCTTGCATCAAATACCCGCCCCGCCAGACAATGCCGAGATTCCGCTTCCGGCATCGCTCGACGACATCCGTCGCGACCCGGCCAAGATCCCCGCGCATCCGTCGTTCGACGCCCTTGATCTGTCGATCGACCCCTTCCTTGAGAAGACATGCGACCTGCTCCTTGAGAGCATCGAGTCGCACTACACGGACCTCAACAACCACCAGTACTATCAGAGACAGCTCACACGCGAGCAGTTCAAGATCACGCAGTGGCAGACAAAGCGGAAGGCGGAGAACGCAGCGCGCGTGGCGGCCAAGCAGACCCCACTGCCTGAGGATGAGTGGCAGAGGCTGTTCAAGCTGCCCCAAGAGCCAAGCCGGCTCGAGGGCATGCTCAATGCCAGACAGGTCGAGCAGTACAGCAAGCAAGTGGATGGGTTCACGGCGAATATCACGGCGAAGATGTTCGCTGTCAGGGGAAATCTGCTGCCGGAGTGATTACGAGCTTGTCACTCGGATGTGCGCGTGCAGACAAATTCACGGGTTATATGGCTCCAGCATGTCAGCTGCATTGGGTTTGGCGTTCCGGGTTGTTGATATGATATAGTAGCTTGGTGTCTCGGCCAGCCAGCCAGCCATGTACCCGAGAAACGTGAGGGAATGAGGTCAGCCAGCGCCCAGCCCAGGAGCCCACGCGCTAGCCCTCGAAGGCAGAAGGTCCTGGTACCAGACAGGCTGAGGAAAGGGGGCGGGTACGATGGATGGGCCAACAGTGGGTTTCTCTTCTAGACCATGGATGGAGCCAGATTACACCGGTGGAGAATAATATTGATAGTCCGACGGACCGTCCAGTGTTGCCCCTCGTGCTCGTATTGCTGCTATGTTCCTCGACTCATTTGCGATTTTGTACGCAAATCTTGTACGGGGACCGAATGCCGAAACCCCGCTCCAGTTGCGGCCCAAAGACTGTTTCCCGACTTTGACAGCCCGAATCGGAGTTTGAGTTTTTGAGGGTGAGGAGGGGCAGCCAGTGGGGGACAGCCCGAAGTGGATTAGCCCGACCCTGGCCTCTCACCGACTTACAGTTGTGCAGTGCTGCGTGCCCACTGGCATTGGCGGGGGGCCGTTTCTGGTGGGTTTTGGTGGGCTGGTGGATTGCTTTTTTTCTTCCCGCCCACCTGAAGTTCCCATTCCTCCTGGATTACTTCTCCCCCTCGCCTCCTCCTCTTCCATCTCTCAATCCTCGACCTCCTTCTCCCTCCTCACTTCCACTCAATTACCCTCTAAAAGGTGAGCTGCCCCGTACCCGACACTTGTCCCGCCCAACAGATATCCTTCTTCTTCACAACTCGCTCTTTTTGCTTTCTCGGCGACTGACAAGCAGTGTGTTTCCACAGCCCCTCACTTCCGCCTTCCCCTCAAATGTAAGCACCCAATATACGCCTCCCACCGCCTCGTATCTTTCATTCTGCATTCATCATCAACCCGGACCTCCATTGCTGCGGGTCAATTGCCCTGATCTAACAACTCGCTATAGATACCCTCACCCGTCAATATGGCTGCCCCCGCCCACAAGTTCAAGGTCGCCGACCTGTCTCTCGCCGCCTTCGGGCGCAAGGAGATCGAGATGGCTGAGAACGAGATGCCGGGTCTTATGGCTACCCGCGAGAAGTACGCCCAGGACCAGCCGCTGAAGGGTGCCCGCATTGCCGGCTGCCTGCACATGACCATCCAGACCGCTGTTCTCATCGAGACCCTCACCTCGCTGGGCGCTGAGGTTACGTGGACCTCGTGTAACATCTTCAGCACCCAGGATCACGCCGCCGCTGCCATCGCTGCTGTCGGCATCCCCGTCTTTGCCTGGAAGGGCGAGTCCGAGGAGGAGTACAACTGGTGCTTGGAGCAGCAGCTCGTTGCCTTCAAGGACAACAAGAAGCTCAACCTCATTCTTGATGACGGTGGTGACTTGACCAACCTCGTCCACACCAAGTACCCCGAGATGCTCGAGGACTGCTTCGGTCTTTCTGAGGAGACCACCACCGGTGTCCACCACCTGTACAAGATGCTCAAAGAGGGCAAGCTGGCTGTCCCCGCCATCAACGTCAACGACTCGGTCACCAAGTCCAAGTTCGACAACCTGTACGGGTGCCGTGAGTCTCTTGTGGATGGCATCAAGCGTGCCACCGATGTCATGATCGCCGGAAAGATCGCCGTTGTTGCCGGATTCGGTGATGTCGGCAAGGGCTGCGCCATGGCTCTCCAAGGCATGGGTGCCCGTGTCATTGTCACCGAGGTCGACCCCATCAACGCCCTGCAGGCTGCCATGGCCGGCTACCAGGTCATCCCCATGGAGAAGGCCGCTGCTCTCGGCCAGATCTTCGTGACCACCACCGGCTGCCGCGACATCCTGGTCGGCAAGCACTTCGAGGCTATGCCCAACGACGCCATTGTTTGCAGTAAGTTATGCTCTTGCTGCAATTTCTTCTATATCAAATACTAAAAGTGAACACCCAGACATTGGCCACTTTGATGTCGAGATCGACGTTGCGTGGCTTAAGGCCAACGCTGCCTCCGTCCAGAACATCAAGCCCCAGGTCGACCGTTTCCTCATGAAGAACGGGCGCCACATCATCCTGCTCGCCGAGGGCCGCCTCGTCAACTTGGGCTGTGCCACCGGCCACAGCTCGTTCGTCATGTCGTGCTCTTTCACCAACCAGGTCCTTGCCCAGATCATGCTGTTCAAGAACAGTGACAAGGCTTTCTCTGAGAAGTACGTCGAGTTCGCCAAGAGCGGTAAGCTCGAGAAGAAGGTCTACGTTCTGCCCAAGATCCTCGACGAGGAGGTCGCTCGTCTTCACCTGGCTCACTGCAACGTTGAGCTGTCCACCCTCACTGATGTCCAGGCTGAGTACCTTGGCCTGAGCCAGGAGGGTCCTTACAAGCCCGACCAGTATGTCCCACTCCAGTCCCCTGTTCGTCTTCGTCGACTAGAGCTGACTCTAATTCCAGCTACCGCTACTAATTAATGGGTGTGGTTTCTCGCTCACCTCAGCTCCGGTAGCTAAAGTGAGAAGTGTCGTCACGGTGGATCTAATTCAACACATTTGATCTTGGGCACTTCCCAGCGGCATGTGTTGACGAGTTTTCAGAGCATTTGTTTTTCAACAGGCATGGGTTGCATCATGATATAGGCTTGGGCAGGCAGGGTATAAAAAAGGCGGTGGGTCTGGTACACTTTCAACAAAAGTACGGCGTTGGCTTCTTTGGCTCATACCCCCACCCAACGGAAGGCGTTTTTAACATAGCTGATTATCTTACTGCGCGGGGGCCTTTGGGGTGCGTCTTTAACGGGAAGACTATAAATGATATCCGGCCCGTCAACCGAGGCCTTAAAGATAGAGAAAGAGACAGAGATGGTGCACTAAAAACGCATCATGTGCTAGTGTACAAAGAACAAAGTTCAGTCAAGTTTCTGCGCACAATATCAGTGGCTTGTTTTGTGGTTTCACTTCCTTTCCAGGACAAGGGCTTTCAGCTCAACCACGGGAACCGACGTGGTTGAAATCTTCAACGGGAAGTCAGACCAATTGGCGGCAGTGTATTTTATGCGGTTCAATTGACCAATTACCAGTCGTCCCGGGGGCCCGCAGGAATTATATTATTCACGCTAGGGTCCGCGCAACGTCCAACAGCTCGAAGCACTTAAGAATAGATGATGAGGCTACAGAAAGGATATGATGAAGCCTCGCTGAAGAAAATAATTACGTATGGAACTCGCTATCTCTGGCCATATGGCCATATTCTATGAAGCATATAAAAGATTGAATAAGTATTTCGACTCTGAATCTCCGATTGTCCAAGTCACTTGAAAAGCGTGTATTCCCCCCTTAAGGCGATAGCAGCTCTCACAGAGAATCGATCACTCTCATATAAGCCTCTGATCGCATCTTCATTAGGCACCTTTCTCATCAAAATCCATACTGCTTCAAACTTCCAACCACTCATTCAAGCGTCCCAAAGCTTAAACGTCTAGCACAACCCTATAACCCTACCTATCCGCATTCCCCTCAGGCCTCAAGTTAGCACAGAGGGATAAAGCTCGCGAGACCGTGAAGCTGACCCCCAAGCCATGTCGTCTGAAGTGTGGCGCATCTAGCTGTGATCAAACCAAGGACAACCATTGGCCAGTCCTTGGCCGCTTCAAGCCGCATCGGAGACGCTCGGCTTTGACCAAGTAAAAGATGTCGACCACAAACCGCGTCTCATCAAGGGAGACTGGGAAGGTGCAGGTCTTGTGACTAGCGGAGTTCACCTCACGAGCAACGTTGCGAATCGTCATTACTCCACCGTGTACGGGTGCCACGTGTCGACCATCCACGCACCGCCCATGGCTTTGTGGGAGAGCCTGCTTGTGAAGCAGAAGAGAAGGGTTGGTACGGTATGTGAATCTGTCATCACTGCTATGTATGATATAGAAATGGATCAATCCCGAATAGAAGGAAGCTACCTAGTCGTTCATAAAATTTTTATTCGTTACCTACGCTCCAGTGTCATCAAGCTTGAAAGTTGAAGAAATCATACCCTCGACAATGGTCGTGAGGTGGCAGATGCATGGAGACTCAACTGTCTCCACCCTAAGTTTGACGAGCGAACTCTTATGACCAGTGGGCTATCCAATGGAATGCCGGGCGAGCTTCGTCACGTCCCTTCTGATTATCGAATCACTGCCCACGGAACTGGGTCCCCAGCTCATCCGGCATTTTGTCGAATTTGTGATAAAAACACCGGAGTTGAGCAAATCCAGCTTCTGTCTATCCCAGATTCTGCGATCATTTATTTAGAGGCCGTGCCTTCACTTCGCAGCATTCATTGAAAAAGATAAGACCAAGGCATGGATGTGACATCAGATATAAAAGTCACCGCCAAAAGTTCAGACCATCGCGTCATTGGCGGAAGAGGACTCACAATCCAGCCGCTCGTTCTTTGAAATTCTATCGAGGAGCTATGCCTTCCACTTTCGCAAAGAAAACCCTGAAATAAGACCAAACGATTGTGTTATCAGATCGAAACTCACGATCCAGCCGCTCCTTCTTTGCAGTTCCATCGAGGAGCTGTGCCTGCCACTATCGCAAGATTGGATGAACAACATCAGACCCCACCATGATTGCGTTATCAGAGGTGATGTTCAGATCTATTCTGGAAGGTCCAGGAAGGTGCGAAGCAGGCATTCGAAGGTCGCCATACAACTTCGAATTTGATTTTCAACTCTCACCAACCTACATCTTCCGCACCAACCACACACACCATCGACAGTTTTCTCAGCCTCTCCAACAAACGAATCCAACTTCAAGATCTTTGATCTCTGAAACCGAACCCCATTCAAAATGAAGCTCAACGCGATCGCTCTGATCACCATCGGCCAGGCCATGGCGGCCGCGGCCCTTGCTGTGAAACTCAATGGGACTGGGAGCTTCCCCTGCCGGAAGATGACTTAGTGGTACTTACGACATTGATGCCGGTCAGAGTGTCCCGGGCGATGCGTGTCTTGAGCACATAAAATGCTAACCCTTCATTCGTATCAAGGATCCGCGCGCCGCTCAGCCTACCGGCGTTGCCAACCTCGAGGATGCCTTGGCCGCTCGCATCCCAGGCAAAGTCACCTAGATCATCGGCAGTGACGATTCTGACGAAGAGAAGCGCGCCGTCGAAGCTCGTGCCCCCCAGCCTACCAGCATTGCCAACCTCAAGGATGCCCTGGCAGCTCGTGAGCCGGGCAAGGTTACTTGGATCATTGGCAGTGACGACTCTGACGAGGGAGGGTCTGTTGTTGTTGCCGGCCGGAACTCGTGGACGACTTGCACCTGTGGGGCCACGGTAACAACAATGCCAAGGAAGATCAATGATCTATGATCACTTTTTGGGAGCGGGTATCGGTGAAGGGCACTCTGCTGCCTTGGGCTTTGCCATGATTTAAGGATTGGTTCAATTTGCCATGATGAAAGGGCAGGTGAAGAGGGGAGAAGTGAGCCATCGATAAACTTAGTTACGTAGATGGGCTTGGCCACTGTGGGCCAGGTAATGGAAATTTGACATCTAAGAATCCTAATATTTGTGAATGTTTGCTGTGCTGCTGAGACATGTGTCGGACAGAGTGACGAGTTAGATATCAAGAAGCGAGTCGCACTTTGATCGGGGCTGTGGAAGGGATTATTACTACAAAGGCAACTTGGTCTTATGTATCCTCATTCCGTTCAATATTTGTTCCAAAACACCAAATCTTGGGCGCTCCGGCAGGAATAAGTAAAGCAACCCAAGTGCCATGGTACGAATACAGATCATACCTCGGACAAGCAAACATGATAATTGGGGAATTGATAGTCTCATGGCATTATCAATTCTGATCTCTGTCCACAAGAAAAAATAATCCTCAACAAAATCAAAAACCTCCGCCCATCCCACAATGGAGTCGGCGAGGACACGCGACCACCACCAAGAGTACCACCACTACTCTCATCCTCATCCCCTGAAACAAGAGGCGACATCTCCCTGCCCTCGAGCCCTCGCAGCGCCTCCTCGCGGTTTGCATTCATCCGCCGTACCAGGCTCTCCTGCTGAACGCTCCTTGGCGACGCCTGCCCCAGCCGCAACTTTGGCCATGTCCCTTAAATATACGCTTGTCCTACCAAATATCATCCCAGTACTATAATTACAGCAAAATAAATAGCCAGAGAAGTTCTATATATCAAACAGAAAGCCCAGTCATGGCCCGAGAAAATGCAGCGCGCTTGTTTGAAAATTTACAGCCCCAGCCTCCTATGCACCGACCCAGACCATTTGCCATTCATTCCCTGGCTGTCCCCTTTTGGCTCCTATGGTGGTTTCTCGGTGATGCTGATTATTATCCCATAACCCCGTTTTGTATTCCCGACAGCGTGATTGGCGTGTCGTCCATGTCGCCTCCCCTGAACCTCTAAATGATGCAATGTAGGCGAACGAAACACGATACTGTACAGTGGTCGCAAATATTGCGAGAAATGACTCGACTTCACCGTCATCCAGTGCCACGGGTGGCGGCAGCGCCGTATACGAACCTGTGACGCCTAATACGTTTCCCGATATAGGCCGCAATACCAGCCCCTCCGCTTCATAATTATGAGGAGCAAAACGTTGCCGACACGTCGGCAATGGGTGTTAGGCCCTAACTCCTCCTCACCCTCGAGTCCGCGTTGAGGCCTGGTCGGACAAAAGCACGATAAGCAATGTCCGCGAACCGGCGGACCACGTTCGTCGTGCCGCCCGTGGAGGCTGACTCGTCCCGCATGAATCTCGTCGCAACAGCAAGCTTGCTACGAGGGTCAGACTCTTCCAAGTGCGTCGGCACAGTTTGCTCGTTAAGAGAGGCGTCCCAGTGAGCTGTGTATTCTCGCAATACGGCAATGCTGTAGAGCACATCGCGGTTTTCTCTGCCATCGAGAAGAGATCGCATCGCGTTCAGGTGGTGTTCTCTAGTCGGGACATTGGCAGGTGACGCTGGAGAATGAGACTGGAGTAGGTATTGCGCTAGGTGATGCCAGAACTCGAACTCACTCTTCCGTGCTGGGTTGACATTGCCAATAGGCGACGGTGAGAGTGGATTGCTCAGCAAAGTTGTATTGGACACAAGGGTCTCGAAGACGCGAAGACGGGCGCGTGCTTCTGCAGGGTCATCCTCGGTAGGGACGGAACCCGAAGATGACCGAGGCGCATCTTCAGGCGCGCACGAAAGTGGGAGGCAGGCTAGAGCCCAGACTAGAGATGTTTCAAGGTGTCCAGCATAGACCATATCTGTCGGATCAGTGCTCTTAATGTTTGTTATATTTTGAAGAAATGCGGCGAAGAGGGCCACCAGTGATGGGTTTCGGTGAAGAAGGGAGACCGAAGGGGCGGTGGCCGGCTGGACAACCCCAGAGCTATACCACTGCGTTTCAAAAAACAGTACCAGGCCCGGAACATAGACTTCGGTGTACAGTCTCGTGATCTCGTCAAGAAGAGGGGCCGAGGGCGGTGAGCTAGGGGTTGGGGGGGCTGCGCCCCCGAACGCTATAAGCTCATCGACCTTCATCTTCTTTGCTGGAAAACCTGTATAAGCTAAACTGATCTCACGGGGCTGGGTAACAGCTGCAAGCACGAAAGAACAAGCAAGTCGGGAAAAGGCTGACTTTTATCAACAACGACGACGCCTTGGTCCGCCCCTTCCGTCCTGGTGTGCTGGTACTGGGTGGCAGGGGTACCACCGGCACTTGACGTGTCACCGCCTCCTTGTAGCGCCGGGTCAATGGCAGTCGCAAAGTCGAAGCCTGGCTCCGTTTTAACGCTCTGTGGAGTCGACGATACAGGGGAGTCGAAGGTGATACTGGGGGGGAGCGAGGGTGTGTATGCGCCGGAGACTACTTGAGGCTGGTGTTGCTGGTGATGATAGGGCTGCGGTGTCGTCGAGGACGGTAGCGTTGGAGCAGGCGCGAGCGATATGGGGGGAGACGGCTGAGCGTTATTTGGAGCGGGCTGGATGGCTGCTGGACCCTGTGGCTGCTTGAAGATAGGGTCATAGCCTAGGCATTCGCGCTTTGATTTTTTGCAGTTGTTGCACGTCGGGTGTGCCTCGTCGCACTACAGAAATCAATGTTAGACTCGACGACTCGAACTTCGGGAGCGTACAGATGTGGAACTGGGCAGAATTGATCGCGCGCCCCTGCCCTGTAGGCAAGGCGAGCGAGAGCTGGCTGACCGCGCTGAGCAGAGGGGCCCCCAGGGCGAGCCAGCCTAGGACAAGCGGAGCTTTCTAGGCCTTGAACGGGACCAAGCAGGGGCAGAATCCAATGGGGGCAGAGGTGGCTGGCTGGCTGGCTTGCTCGCTTCGGCGTAGCTCCAAGTCAAGCGACGGGACCTGCCCAAGCGATCACAAGCGAAAGTATCGACTGGCCTTGACCCGAGCGAGCGAGCTCCTTCGTCATCCTCTCCCACATCATAACCCAATTGCCTTTTTGCCCACACAAGCACTCCTTGCAACCAAGTCCATCCAGACCAAGTCCACCGAGACGCGCACGGGAAGAAGACGATTTTTTTTCTTTTGGAATAGACGGCTCACCTTTATCCTGCGTTTGCGGCATGTTAGGCATCCGGTTTTCGTTCGTCGCTTGATCTCCTGTCAGCCAAAAACAAAACACCGTCATCGTCAGCACTCCGACTTGTCATCTGGGACTAGGGGGTTTGCTGCATTGTACCGGTACCTTCTTGTGTCTTCCACCACTGAGCGCAATGCGCGGGTCCTGAGACAAGCCCGGTGCAAGGGCGAAGCGCATCGTGTTCGGGTCTGGGTGCATGCTGTACGCGTGAGGAGGAACGCTATAGTATCCCATGGGCACCGGTGACGATGCCATGGGCCCGGCCATGTGGGCAGCCATGACCTGCTGCTGCTGGTGGTGGTGTTGCTGCTGCTGCTGCTGCTGGTGCTGGTGCTGTTGGTGCTGCTGCTGTTGGACATGGTCGAGGGTTCGCATGCTGGGAAGGGCGGTCGGGGTCGGTCGGTACGGATCGGGCTGCGGGACTGTTTGCGGAGGGTACGCGTAGTGGGCGACGGGAGGCATGCCCGGGGGCGGATAGGACGACGTGTTCTGGTAGCCCATCGGCTGGCGAGGGTGCCCTGGTGGCGGTTGGGTGTTGGACATGGGCGACAAGGTCGACAACGGCGTATTGCCGTTGTGGTACCGCGTTCCTGTCTGCGCTGCCTCGAGGTCTTCTACCGAGTCTCCAGGGCTGTCGATCGACGCGCAGTCGTTTGTGTCGCTTGGGTAGGCATTGACCGCCGAAGCACCACCCGGAAAGCTCTCGTCGGCACCACCGCCTAAAATATGTCCGGCTCCGTCTGTGTCGGAGGCGGTAGCGTTGTCGGTGGGCTGTGTTGCGTGCTCGTGGGTCGTGGTTGTGGGCGTGTCGTCTGGATGAGGTGGCCGCGGTGGTGGAGGGGAGCGTGGTGGTAGCTGTTCGCGATGTAGTGCAGCTGGGTGCTGTTGCTGTTGCTGTAGCTGTTGCTGCTCCTGGATTACTTGAGTGCGCGACTTGTCTGGACTTGAGTCCAGATGTGGCGGTCGAGACTGGGACGACGCGGAGGATTGAGCCATACTGGGAATTTAATTAGATTTTTTTATGGAGCCACGATTCCTGGCCAGAAAAAAAAGTGACAAGGGGAGGACGCGACCCTGGGCCGGGTCTCCTGTGGACTGACCTACCACTTCAGCTACCAGACAGGCCTCCTTGCCCTGCTGCTGCTGTGTGGCTGCGCTGCCCTCTGAAATTCACCTATCCCTACGGGGTAGATACCTAAAGGTACCTAGGTACCTGGCCGGGCTCACCTGTGCGAGCCTTCGAGGCGCAACACTCGAGATTCTTATTAGCAAAATGCAGGCAAGAGACAAAATACTGATGAATGTCATGAGCAGCCCAAGTCTCCCACCTTCGCGCACTGGGCTGCTTCGTTCGTTGCTGCAGGTGTCCCTCTCCAGCAGTCGCTTGCTCGATGCCTGGCCCCTGCCGTTGGGGCTTAACGAGCCCGCCTCTAGACCTGGGTCCCGGTCGCTTCTGCGCGGTCCCTGGTTCCCTGAAATCTGAATCTGAAATTCCAGACGGTTCAAAGCTCAGTGTGGAGGACTGCTCTCGAGCGTACGACTAAGCTTAACTAACGCGTGGGTTTTTTTTTGGGGCCTTCGGCCATATGTGTGCAATAACGTAGATGTGCACATGGGAAATATGGGTTAAACAGGCTGTTTCGACTCCCCTGACCAGGGTCACTGAGTCTGATAATCGAGGTGGATCTTGACCCTGAGGGACGGCAGAACAGCATGAATCAAACGGCCGTTTGGCTTAAGCTTCTCCTCTTGGTGAGAGGGGGAAGAGGAGGGTGCCATGCCATGCACGCCAGAATTGGCTAGTGAGGTACCTTCAGCCACCAGAGGCGGGACTGATATGATGCAAGTGGTGGTGTGTGGTCCACATGTGTGGGCGTTGCAGTCGTCCAAGTTCCAAGGGCGGCGCTCCCTCCCTGCCGCATTTTACACAGTACGCAGTAGGAAGAGCCGAGCGTCTTGTTACTCGCCCATATCCCGCAAGGCCTATCTGCCCACAAATGTTCCAAAACCCCAACACAACCTGCCCTCGTTAATATCGCTCCTTCCTTGGAGCCCACGCGGGCAGAAGCGAGTTGGGCAGGAGCGAGAGTGGATCACCAACCACAGGCAACCATAGATAGGTATGTAGGCATGCCCGAGGTCGATGACAGGTAACGTACGGCGGTACAGTATCCGGAAGGTAGGCACAAAAATGTACCTGGTGCATTCATCCTGAAAACATAAGACACCATGTAACAGGCTAGAGACACTCAGCAGAAAAGTCGGCGCAAGGGAGAATGTAGAAGAAAGATGAGAGTTTGGCGGCCCGTTAAAAAGAAAAACCGTGTTAATTTTAGCAGCCCAAAAGTCGACCCTGTCAAAAACGCCCATAACCACGGTTGGCAACGGCCGGGTGGACGGTCCAGATCCAGATATTGTCGAGCCACATTAATGCGACATCAAATAATACAGCATACAAGATGATCTTACCGATTGGCGAGCGACTTTCCCCGGGACATGTAATGGGCCAACGTGGATCAATTCACCTCGAAACCAAGGTTTGTGTCTTCCATAACCCCGGGATTCGCTTGTAGGTGGAGGGCAAAAGAAGCACGATGTACCTTGGTACAGGTTAAATTTTTTTAATTTTTTAATTTTTCCCAAAAAAAGAAAACCTCTAAAGAAGGTTCTGCATTGTTGTCAGTACTTTAAGTAAATACGGGCCTACGAACACGCCTGCCGTCCCAGGCGTAGCATCCGCGAAGTCCATTGTTTTATGCGTATCTGGGATCCCTAGAGGCTAGCTCGAAGAAGAAGGCCACCAGAAGAGACCCATAAGCCTAAGCAAGGCTTTTGCGTCGCAACCTTGTCTCCGCCCAGCAAAGGCATGGTCAAGTTGAAAGGTGTTAAGAACCCAAGAACCGTTCCTGTCAGGTAATTCCAGACTGCGCTTATTACCAGCAAAGACGTTAGGTTGACTGCACAAGCGCGGTTTCTACATACGAGATCGGTCGGTTCGGTTAATAGGAAGGAGGCACCGAAAAGACGAAGCGAGGCCCACCTACACCTGGGACACATTGTGCGTGCAACATTGATCCAACGTACCTGTGCATAGGTAGGTAGGTAGGAAGGTACATGTACCTTACCGAGTGAATGTGTATTGCCGGTACCTGTGGGAGCTGACACAGTGCAGGTTAAACTGAGGCGCTGCTGCAGGTCATCATCTCAAGGTCCGGTTGGGACGTTTTTTTCTAACGTCACGAACATCATCGTTCATTATTAATGGGGGAAATCTCCGTCGTCTTACTCTGAACAGCTTCGAGAGATTGCCAACAAGCCAACAAGGCCGCGCGCACCAAAAGACATAGAAGCCACACCCTTGGCATGCATGCGTATATCCTCGTAGGAAGTGTCAAGTGCCGCGTGGTGAGAGCTCTGGCGGCGCAACTGACCACATGCGTTGGCCAACCGGCGGCTCTTTTCATCTCATCATGGATCCTAGCCGGTGGCGGACTGTGTAATCATTACTGACCTCACCCAACACTGCGGCCGCCTGTTCGTGATGTTGTGTGTCCCCCAAGGTGGTCGCTTGACTGCCGCCAGCCGCGACGGGAACTCCTGTCCGTACGGAGCCCCTGTAGTTTCCATTCCCGTCCCCTTTTCTTCTCGAGTCTCTCCTCCACCTCCAGGCAGTTCCACTTAGTACTTGGCTTTTATCCTAGATGAAACAGGGAAGCATGCAGTCTCGCTTCTGGCCCGGCAGAACCACCACAACCGGTTCTGCGCTTTTGCTTTCAGACGTGAATCGCGTGTCGAAGTGGCCGATCGCTGATACTGGACCCCAGTGTTGGTGTTCGCGGTGGTGGTGGTGGTCAACTCGCTGGCCGGGTCCCAGTTCAGGTCTCGGTGGCGTGGGCACATGCCAATTCCGGCTTCCCTCGCCCGTATGCCCCTATCCTGCCAACCTGCCTCCCAGGAGCTTACTGCTCCTGGATGGGCAACCGATCATGCCTTTTGGAGAGTGGACGGGGTACGCCGCGATTGAGTACACACACATAGGCTGCCCCATTTCACATGTCACTGCGGCAGGCTGTCGCTTCAAAGCTGGCGCCTCGAAGTGGCTGCTTTGTGGGTCGAGGGTGTCTGTGCCTCCCGCGTACAGGGACCTGCCTCCACTGTCCTTCTCTCCGTTCGCCGCAACTTGCAAGGCCGTTGTCTTGCGGCGGCGTCATGAACGAGATGAGAGTAATTATCCGCCGTTGGGCCGCCTCCACACTCGCCTACCCTACCTACCCTTTGGTGGCCGCATCCGGGGCGGCCATTTATCCTCCACGCCCCTGGGGCCGATGCGCGCATTTATTGCTGTTCCCCTTTGGCCCCCTACCTTACCTCCATCCATCTTCCCGCGCATGCAGCGGAGGGCGGGAATTATTAGGATTACAACGGGATAAGGTATGTGGCTGTACACAGTCACTCACTTACACACAAACCTCCACATCCCGTTTCCTGGCTATGGATGTGAGGCGCTATAGCAGCTCTGCTATTTTCCCTTTGGCCCTTTAGGTAGGAACCTAGAGGGATGGGCGGACTATCTCCCATATCTGGGGGTTCGTCTCTCAGAGCAGAGATGATGGGCAGCTAAATTACTTAGGGGTTTTTTGGCTGATTTCAGCGTGGCATACATATTAGGCTCTTTGGGCCTCGTAGGCTCTGTTGCTGCTGTTGTTTTTGCTGCTGGACGGATACAGTACCTTCTTCTGCCTGCCCCGCTGATCCCTGTGCGTTGGGCTCTGTGCCCCACCAAAATACACCTCCATCCTCATTTTCTGTCCAGTTTCTGTCTTATGCATATGTAACCGACAAGAGACAAGTACATGGCGGCCCCAGGATACTTACTATTTGCTGGGATCAAGCACCGTTTCCCTTACGTTTATTTGCCTTGCTCCTGGGACGCAAAATATCTTTCCTTGGGGCTTGATGTCATGGAGTAACTTGGAGGAGGGGGAGAGGGGCCATCGTCAGGGGTCCGAGCGAACTTGTTTCCCCTGCTAGCAGATCGCTGGACGCCTTCCATTCCCGATCCGGCTTTACGGGCCGACCAGATCAGCAAGATCTCTGGCCTGCCAAGCCCTCACGTTAGCAGCAGCTTTGAGAGACTAAAAAAACATAATATGTGCGCTGGGATCATCGCCGCCGTAGGGCCGATGTACGCTAAAAATGTTGTAAGACAAGCGTTAACGCCACTGACTCCTTGACAATGTTAGGTCCGATTTGTGGTGGGTACAACTGGCAAGCTAGCAGTTAGGTAACGGCTCCGGTTCGCACGGCTAGAGCTGGGACCAAAGGGAGAGTCCTAGGGACTCTAACGACGTGCTTCGGTAGGTTCTACATACAGAGGTATCTATCAAAATATCCTCATTGCTGGCCTCTCACGGCCCCGGAAGCCGGAGTTTGTAGCTACCTCGTTCTACTATTTTGCCAGGGTTGTGTACTTCTTAGTTTCCCTTCTTTAACACCCCAGAAGGTCTACGAGCGCAAACAAACCTATCGAGTTACCATCCCACTTCGAGCAGAACAATCGCGAATCTGACGTTCGTATACACGCACATCTTGCCATCATCAGCGTCGCATAACGTGTTCTTTTTACCCGCTTCAGTCCCGATGCCAGTCGCGCGGGAACACTGAACTGAACAAGTCTTCAATCTACCATCCCTCTATCATCGCGGCTATCTTGGTGTGCCCTTTTTGCCTCGCTAGCCCAGACGGGGTTCCCTGACAATAGGTATTCCCTTCCATTTGGTCTGCCAGGCTATTAAAGACAGCATTCGCAAGAAACTCCGTTGCTCCTCTGCGCAGCAAAAGTTTGGTGCTCTCGCTAGAGCCGGCACTCGCTGAGATGTGAAGGACCGTTGCCCCAGTGTGGCTGCGGTGGTTTACGTCAAAAGCGGGACGGCTCGTCCCCAAGATGCGCGATCGATTCAATTGACTGCGGATTGCTGTGCCACTGGATTTACGACGACCTCCGCCCTTCATCTCGAGGAAGTAACGAAGGAGTTGGTAATGCGGTGCCGCTGCCCATAGCAGATGTTCGTCGGCGGTGGTCCTAGCAAATACATCTGCGCCGTACTTGTCAATAAGCAACTTAACAGTCTTGATGTGTCCGCCTTCTGCCGCAAAGAACAATGGCGTGTGGCCGGCCCATATTCGTGTTTCAACCCCTTGGCGGCAAGGGGAAGCAATCAACTCGAGAACTTCATTCAGGCCTAATCGCGCCGCGAGATGAAGAGGTGTGATTCCCTCTCTTCCCTCTTGTTTTGTCACATCTGCACCGGCCTTGATCAGAAGGCAGATGATGTGCGTGTGCCCGTGGCTGGTCTCGCACTCCTGAACCTGCCGCCGCCCCCCTCGAGCTGCAAGCTCGACATTTTCGAGCGATCTCCAGAGGACGGATTGGCCATTGGAGCTGGAGTTCGGGCTGGCGCCTTGGTCGAGCAGCAGTTGAACCACGCTGTCGTGCCCGGCGACAACAGCAAGCTCGAGAGGTGTGTAGCCATCGTTATTGGCCCGATTCAGAGATACCTGGGCGCCAATCAACCTCTGCACAATGCCAATATGGTTTTTCTGTACTGCCATATGTAACGGAGTATTTCCAGAAGGACTGGAGGCATGGATGTCGGCCTTGCAGGCCAGGAGCATCTCGACGACCTCTTCATAACCGAGCGCTGATGCCATAATAAGAGGGAAGCAGCCTCCTTTGCTTGGGAGATCAGGGTTTGCGCCAGCTTCGACTAGAACACGTGCGATATCTGTACAAAATGAAGTTATTGCAACTAAAAGCGGTGTCGACCTCTCTGATATGTACATCCAAGGCGGCGCCGCCATCGCAGAGGAGTTTGACGATGTCAGTGCTTCCTTGGGTGATGGCCAACTCCAGAGCGGATTTCCCATGGTCGGTGGTTGCTTCCAGGGCGACGCCGCAGCTTAAAAGCTGCCTCGTCGAGGTGATCCGAAGGCTCCCGACGGCTTGAAGAAGCGAGGTTGCGCCCATCCCTGTCTCTAAGTCCCATGTCGGCCCCATAACCATAGAGAGCTAGGATGGTGTTGTCCTCTGGTGACATTTCAGCCGCATAGTGAAGGGCAGTCCGGCCGGCGAAATCAACAGCATTTGTTGCGGCGCCTTGCTCGCAAAGTAGCAAAATGAAATCATCAGGGAATCCAGATCTCACGGCGCGGATGATAGCTGTTTCACCGTTCTTGTTTCTGGCCTCAAGATTTGCCCTGCCAAAACCAAATATACCGCCGTATCGAGCAAATCAACAAAGAATGCTCTGTGCAGTGGTGTCAAGCTTGAACCACTCCGTAAAATGTTTGGATTGACCTGCTCATACTCTAACAGCTTCAAAACAGCATCATTGTCGCGTCTGTCGATGGCGTAATGGAGCTTCTCAGCAAGTGGGGTGGTGCTGAACCGGGGTAAGTCCGATCGGGGGGCAAGCCTCTCCGACAACAATTTGATCTCAGGACGGCTGGTGATCTGGAGCAGGGCTGCCAAGGCTTCAGTTCTCGATGTGAACGGGACTGTAGCTTGATGACACTTCGGCTTGAGCTCTTGGTGTGCCGAGGAATCACTTGTGACCTGTGACAGTGAAACCGATAAGGACTTTATGGCGCTGTATACACCAGAGCAGCGCGCATCGGTTGCCATTTTGTGATGCTGATGTTGTTTCTGAGCGAAGCGAAGAAAGAATTAGCGCCACTCCTTATCAAAACAAAGTAAATAGGTAGGTAGGCCTAACATACATATTTGCCCAGGAAGGTGCATGCTTCCTACTGTTTAAAAAACAGACACGCTCGTTCTTTAACTGTGTTTCGCCCAGAGTGATGAAGGACTTCGGGAAGTCAAAGCATGTAGCGTGTAAAAAGGTGAGGGAGAACCGTAGGTAGGCATATAGCTACTCAGGCCGGTGCCAGGTTGGCAAGATGAACAGAAGGTTTTTGTAGTATGAGCTCCCAGAGCAAGAATATGCTTCATGTTGAACATGACCAAAACAAAGGCATAAGGAAAAACACGCGTCGAGACGCAGGCTTGGCAGTTTTGAGCTGAAGATTAGCGGCTTCATTTTTCTGCATTGGAGTGGTGGTTTAGACAGAAACGGCCTAGATGTATCGCGAGCAGCCTAGCGCGAGATGTTTTAGAATCGCGGGGCTGAAAGGTACCAATATTCCCCCGCGACATTCAGGGTATGGAGGTAGGGACAGTCGTGTAGCTGGTTACTTTATAAATAAAGGATTCAGAGGAGCTCGATGATGGACGGTGATTTCGAATTGCATCGGTAAACCGAATAGCCGAAGACAATGGAGATAGGAGCCGATAATATGGAAACTGTTAATATCAGATGGATGCCAGGAATCGATGAACATTTAAGGTTTGGGTTGAAAGCTGGATGCGCGGGTGCCAAACAGGCAGCTGACTCAGCTCTGCAACATTGGCAAAGCTCAGCCCCCATGCTCACTGAGTGAGCGGGTCAATCATCATTGATCCTGGTGGTTCCCAGGTCAGACAGATCAGACAACCCTGGACATCAAGACCCCCCCCCCACCGAAAACACCTCCTTTCGGACACCATCTTGCCCATGCGAATAAAGGGACATCTGCCACACAGCTGACTGGTATATGTCAGCTTTGGGACGGAAAGAATATATTCCATTACCTCAACGAGCAAATTGCACGACTCGTATTCGAAGCTGGACTCGAGGGCGGCAGTGGAACGACACCAAAAAGAAGGGGAAAACAAGCCCTTGTTTTCTTTCCAACCACTCATACGGTCGGCATCCTGGCGGGAATCTTGTGGTCGAGACAAGCAGCTCTGTCTGCCGGGAGACAAGAGCTCCCTCCCCAAACCGGCACCATGGACTCGACTTCCGAATCCAGCCAACCACCACTACACCTCACGCCCCAGCTTTGCTTTTCAACTACTACCCTCCGAGGTCGGGCTTCCAAAGCGACGCAAAAAGATCATTACTAGCGAATGCTGGCTGACTCGAAGTAGATTTCTTGCGATTATCCAGAAGCTCTATCGACGATCCGATATCTCAGCAGCTCAACGCACTGGTGGCACCTGCCAAGGCAGGATTCGACCCGTCGTCAACATCACATCGAGCTGTGCAGCCAATTTCGCGCCAGATCGACGCCCAGTCGTGCAACGAGTTTAAGGACAAAA
>JAULSW010000022.1:0-23921 GCA_033439775.1 Podospora didyma
AGTCCATGGCACAACAACAGCAAGATGGCGGCGTGAACGTCAACGTGCCTCAGCTACTCGACTTGACAATCGACAATATTACGCCCAACACAGTACGCATCAACTCGCAGAGCAGCAATGCGCGGCTCACGTACTTGATGGCACGGCTGGTGACGCACCTGCACGACTTTGCGCGCGAGACGCGGCTCAGTACGGACGAGTGGATGGCGGCGCTGATGTTCCTGATCGGATGCGGGCAGATTTCAAGCGACGTTCGCAACGTGAGTCCTTTTTCTCCTTCGCCCTTTCACCTCAATGATCGGGAGACACACACACACAGATCGAAGAGGTAGTCTGACTAAAAATTGCCCATTTGTGTCTTGTCTTAGGAATTCATCCTCCTCTCCGACGTGCTTGGCCTGTCCCTCCTCGTCGACAACATCAACCACCCCACTCCGGCGGGCGGAACCGAAGGGTCGGTCCTAGGGCCGTTCCACACGCACGATGCCCCCGTGCTGCCCAACGGGAGCAGCATGACGGCGGACCCCGAGGGCGAGCCGATGCTCGCCGTGTGCACGGTCAAGGACACGCAGGGCAACCCGATCGCGGGGGTCAAGATCGACATCTGGGAGACGGACAGCTCGGGCCACTACGACGTGCAGCACGCGGGCCGGGACGAGCCGAGCGAGCGGTGCGTCATGGTCAGCGACGAGCAGGGCCGGTTCTGGTTTCAGGGGCTCAAGCCCGTCAGCTACCCAATTCCGCACGACGGCCCGGTAGGGAAGCTGCTTCAGTTACTGAGCAGACATTGCTGGCGACCAGCCCATGTGCATTTCATGTTTGGGAAGCAAGGCTGGGATAACCTGATCACGTCAGTTTCGCTCCCCATTCCTCCCCCCGTTCTTCACCTGGCCCTTTTCTTTTGGCTGACCCGTTACTCGCCACCAGCGCTCTCTATCTCCGGGGAGACCCCTACGAGACTTCAGATGCCGTATTTGGCGTGAAAAAGAGCTTAGTAATCGATCTTGAGAAGGTGGACAAAGAGACAGCCGCAAAGTATGGAGTTAAGGAGGGAATCTGGCTCCTGAAGCACAATTTCGTGCTCAGTACGCAACAAGAGTCTGAGAAACTCAGAGACAAACTTGCTGTTGAAGCTTTAGAGAAGTTGGGCCTTAGGATGAAGTTGGTAGATCATCTGCCCGTCCCTGAATTAGACTGAATAATTGATTACCAGCCACCCAGGCTAATCCAACCCAACAAGCCTTTCGTTGACATTTCCCAGTGCAATTAATTTGCGCTAGTGCCCGCCACTCGATGGCTTGTTTGCCAGCTTGATGACCGTCTCCAGGTAGCCGGCCGTACCTCCGTATCGAGCCACGATGGCTGGGATATCCACGGAAGAGGTCTCGGTAGTTCGTCTTCGACCTAATATGCCTGTGTTACGTGTACTGGGGATTCTCATCATTTCTTGTTCAACCTCCCAGCCACAGTCCTTGGCAATTGCTGCAACCCAATCTACCAGGGATGAGTATGCAGAGTGCGACTTGGTCTTGTCCTTTGGCGGTGGAGCTCTATATCTTTTCCCCGTGAGATCATGACTGCAGCAAGGAATCATAATAAATGGGCAATCGGAAATGGCCGCAATTATAGGGGTCCAAGGGGTCAGTTCGTCCGCGTCTGCTCTCACATTTTGTCAGTTTTTTGTCCTCCCTTCTCGGCGCACAACGCCACTAGGAGTTACACAATCCAAAGACTCCACCACAAGGAAATGTCCAAGGTAAAATGTCTTGTGTTCGCTTTTTCGGAAACAGTTTGTTGAAAACGGGATATGAGGGGGTTCGGGAGGTGGTACTGACGGTTGGAGATTATGAAGGTTCCCTTGGGGAAGCGGCCATCATGGATCAATTCTTCTGAGAAATTCTCGCTTGAGATCTTGGAAAGTTGTTCCTTGCTGACAAGGGAGGGTAATAAAACAAGCTGCCGCAAAGAGTCTTCCAAGCCTGCGGGAGATTGCAGCTTCGTGTTATACGTGGCCCACGATTTCCGTCCGCGGGCATCAAAGCCCCATCCCCGGAAGCCCTCTTGTATCAGGAGATGGACAAGAAGGCCGTTGCCGCATCCGATGTCGACGAAGCCAGGAAAAGGGCCTTTGCCGTACATGTCTTTCCATAACTCTATTAGAAAGGAAGCGATGCTGAGGTCTTCAAACACGTGTTTGACGGGGTCAGTGGTCTCAGACCAACCAGCAATGAGAGCACGCGAGTATTTTTGCTTAAGCGCCGTGTATGTGTTCTGTACACGGGCCTGGGGGAGCAAAACGTCATGGTGTACCCTCTTCTGGTACCCGTTGACCCTGCCTTCGCCATGCTTATGAATGGCCTCGAGCAAATGAAAGGCGGTCCTTGTGAGCTTGGCTTCAGAGCGGTTGCTGTCGTCAAAGAATAGGTAGGAGATGGAGATGGAGCCAAGAAATTCGGTCTCAGGCTCAGATTCGGGCTCAGGCTCGGTCCGCTCGTGTAGAAATGCTATCCCCGCCACTTTGGGGTGGTAAAAGGGCATCTCGGAAGATGAGGACACGTGGGGGAGGTAGAGGACGAGCGTCCGCTGTGTCCCACCAACCTGCTCATGCTCATGGTGGACGGGTGTTACATAAACGAGACACGTCTGGTCTAACGGCTTGTCTCTCAGTGTGTTCCTCGGAATGAGTGTGCGGACGATGCACCGTCTGCGCTCAAAGCCCAAAAAGGAAGGAATGGCGGGCATATCCCCTAACCTAGATGGGATTGCTTCCGAGTCATGGATGATGTCGGCGCGGAACAGCCATGACGAGTTGATATTGGGGTTCTTGATCAGGTTAATCATAACATCTGTGAAGATAGCAGAGTCAAAGGAGCAAGAGTGGTGTAGGAGGGGGTGCCAGTTTGGTAAGTCGCCGCCAGCATCTTGAAGATGGTCTTGAAAAATGACTGAAGGGGCATCATCGGCAAACACCTGGGGTGCAAAACCCATATTTTGGGGGGGGGGGGGGGGGGGGGGGGGGGGGGGGGGGGGGGGGGGGGGGGGGGGGGGGGGGGGGGGGGGGGGGGGGGGGGGGGGGGGGGGGGGGGGGGGGGGGGGGGGGGGGGGGGGGGGGGGGGGGGGGGGGGGGGGGGGGGGGGGGGGGGGGGGGGGGGGGTGGGGGGGGGGGGGGGGGGGGGGGGGGGGGGGGGGGGGGGGGGGGGGGGGGGGGGGGCGCAGGTGAGACAAGCTCACAAAGCAATATGGCGAGATGGCGAGACGGCGTGAATGTGAGGAGAGCAGCGAAGGCCAAAGAGCGTAGGCGGGGTCAAAGCCTAATGGTGTTGGAGAGTTGATCGGGGCGAAGAAAAAAAATGGGACCGGGCTGGCCGGACCCGCACGGCCTCTAGTGTTTAGTGGTACTCCTCTTTCGGGGAGTACTGGATGTTAGTGGAAGAATCGGGGCCAGGACTCTTGTTAACTACGCGCATCCCCATAAAACTTATGTTTGGTTTGGTTTGAAGTCGAGAGTCTACTTCTAAATGTTAAGAGGCTTTTCTTTAATTTATCTGGCCTCTAAGGGATTTTAAAAACCTATTCTAGCTTGTCCGATATGTATTGACGTACTCCCTGTGCCTTAACATCCCATTAAAAAAGGGGGCGACTAGCCGATCGATCTGGCCCGCTCAGTCGGTCGGTCCGCCCAGGGTTTGGGGCTGCTTAGCCTCAGGGCGGGATGGGCGGTCGTTCCAAGACGTTGTCTCAAGCAATGGGAAAGGATGTCCGTAGGTGTATTGCGTAAGGATCTGAGGAGGGTTCGAAGCAGCAGCCACTTGATCCAACAGGTGTTGGTGCAAACTCTAACTCGGTACCTTAGACTTCTGGAAAATACTGGAACGGGGGCACGATGCGTCCTGTCGTCAACGCTTGACGCCTTCGGAACACACAGAAGAACTGAATGGTTGGCGGCTCACCTGTGACGCAACTTGGTATTGGTGAGGTAGATCCCGAGAGGCAGCCTGACGCATTGAGGGCCAAATCGGTCACGGGGTACATTTGAGATACGCGAGAGGTACCAACCAGACCTGGGTCCAATCGTGCTGGGATCCCATTGGTAATTTGGGGTAGCGGCTTGACTGGCCTGGCTCGATTGTATGGATGCCTTATGGCCTTACGCTGATCACTCACGCCCACCATTTCCTATCTCTTCCCCTCACCTCTTCCTTCCGCCGCCTCCCTCCCTTCAACTTTCACCATCAACAACAACAGCAGCATCCATTGCTCGCCGCAATCTCTTCCTCGCAGCCAAAAGCTACTACTATCCGCCACCACAAACCGACTTTCCGTTTCCCAACACTACTTCCATCAACACTGCTCAGCGAGACGCTTTATAGTCGTCGGTCGCTGCATCCCCGCCCCTCAATAAAACCCTTCTCCCCAGGACACCCCGCGAAACTCGAGTTTATGTCAATCGAAAACCTCAAGACCTACGGTATGTGATCTTCTTGCTGACCTGCCCTGTTGTGCTGCTTCAGGAGGGATTGTTGTCGCTTTGCGCAATCAACCCCCACACCGGTTGCAGCTGCTACCTCCTTCATCTTCATTGTTGCGCCGCTTTGTTCCGCATAGCCTGTCTCCTCTCCGCATCTTCCTCGAACATATCGCTGACATTAAATCACTTTCAGACCCCTTCGCCGAAGCCGACGAGGAAGGTGGACAAACGATCCAAACCCAGGAGTACATCCATATTCGCATTCAGCGTACGTATTGTCAATCTTGATTTCCGCTTCGAGACATCACGTGCCGCGCACCAGCGCCACATGCATGCCTTCTGACGCATCGAAATGTGTCATGGCTTCTGATTGCTGACATAAACGCCGAACTGTAGAGCGTAATGGACGCAAGACCTTGACCACTGTCCAAGGCATTCCGACCAAGTTTGACCTCAAGAAGATTCTTAAGGTCGTCAAGAAGCACTTCGGTACGTTTGAACCAAACATGAATGCGCGCGCCGCGACTTGATTGCCGACTAATTGGCCTCGCAGCTTGCAATGGCACCATCATTAGCGACGAAGACTCTAAGGGCATGGGCGAGGTGATCCAGCTCCAGGGCGATCAGCGCACCAAGATCAAGGAATTCCTCACCGACGAGACCGAAGGTCTTGCCCTCGATGAGAAGACCATTAAGGTACGCCCTATGCCTCTGATGACTTGTATCAACTGCATAACCGAATACTGACGCATTTGCATAGGTCCACGGCTTCTGAGCCCAGGATGCCTTGTGCCGCCACGTCACCGATGACCAAGTAGCTTCTACTGGGAATATGACTCAGGCCAAGCTTCTTGAGCATCGAGTGACTAGAGCTCCATTAACGGGGACTGGCGGCAACACAAGCATGATACCCATGATGGTTTACGGGCTAAACCCCTTACGCGCTGGCCGAGTGCGACGGGGAGGCAATGTTTTCTGCGATAAGAGTCGTTTGCTGAGGGAGCTCGTCGTTTATAGCGCCTAGGTGACATGGATGGCTACTACTGACATGTCTCTCGGTATGAGCACAATGGAATCTTCTGGCAAACCCTATCATCTTACTCCCATATCTGTGCTTGCTAAAGATCAAGCGTCTGTGACTTTTGCGTGTTTGCTGTTAGTCTGAGCTACACATTTTTGCGGAAGCATGATTCACGAATGATATGATCACAGTTGAGTGCCACCGAATAACTTCTGATACGGTGATATGGTAAAAAGACGCCGCTGATATCTAACACCCAAAACATATCCTATAAGTCCCTAGTGGCGTTACTATACTCCATATTGAAAGCGCTAATTTGCCCGCTTCGTGAATGGCTCTCCTGGTAAACGTCACCAAGGGGATGTTGGGGTAATCAGAGCGGTTTGAATGCAGCTGCGCTAGCAGAGCCACCATACTGATGAGCTGGCAATGGAGAACACACTGATAGACATGGAAGTCTCCTTGCGGATGTTGATCTTGCGCTGCGTGACGTGATACATCACAGTCAGAGTCTGTTTAGGTTGTTAGTTAGAAGGATATGTTTGTTGTCCGGGCAGAAGGAAAGGAAGGGGGAGGGGGACATACAGTCGAAATTCCGATCCAAGCTGGTAAAAGGAGTCGCGGGTCTTCGGAGCCGCCTGTGATGAAGAGGACCCATGATGACAGGTATCCGTTCAGGGCGCTGGTGGTCAGCAGCCGGACGAGGGTTGCTTGTGGGTGTAGTTTAGGAGCCTAGAGAGGGGTTGGTTAAATGATTAGATGGAGGGATGGAATCGGAGGAGGGACAGGAGGGGGAGAGGCGTACCAGCGTGACATGAGGCAATCTGTAAAGAAAAAAGAGAGGTAGCCTGATGCGCCGCACTTCGGTATGGTTAGGAGTTAGTAAGACACAATGTTTTTTTACGTTTGGCTTGGTTGCGAGAAGAGGGGAAAAGGGGGTGGAAACCTACCCAGATAGTCGCGAGCAGCGTCTCGGTGAGTCGCAGTCGGGCCTCGAAGGGCAGCTCGTGGCAGTTGATCGCCGTGGCGAGCAGGAAGCCCTTGTTGTTGCTGGTGCAGCTGCTTGCCGGAGATCCCTCGACGCCCCAGCCAAAGAATATCATCCGGATCATGGCGAGGAGCCGGAGCGCGATTGGGAGCCCCCACCATATCGCCGGCACGATCGACAGCAGCCGGCATGCGAACAGCAGCGGGTGCCACGTCTTAGCCACGCCGAGAACTACGGCCACGCGGGGCTGTAGCATGGAGGAGTGCGCTGTTGCCGCGCTGGGATCATCGTCGCTATCGGCGCCGCCGCCGCCCGGCCCGTTGGTGAAGGAGGATGCGTCTGTTGCTCCATCGTGAGAGGAAACATGGCCGCCTTGGGTGGCGGCGTGGTTGCCGTCGAGCTGTTGCTTCGTCGGAGTGTGGCTGTTATGGTGATTGCTCGCCCTGCGCGAGGCCAAGGTCGAGCTGGTCGAGGTCGACTTGAGGTTGCTGCTGTTGTTGGGATATGGGCTGTGGTCGAGCAGCCCGTTGTTATCGTTGCTGCTGCTGTTATCAGCCACCCGCCGCGGTGCGGTTGCCCTCGCTCGGTTGGACATCAAGATGCCTGCCTTTCCCCATGGAGCGGTGGAGATGTCAATGACACTCTGGAAGAAGAGGGAAAAAAGGGAAATGCTGGCGACTAATTAATATATCTGGTCCGCGCTCCAGAAAAATGTTAAAAGTGGGAGATGATAATCGTCCTTCTCGAGCCACTGTGAGAGACAAGCCAGATTGGGGCGGGCTCGGCGCCTCTCCAAGCACTCTTGAGGTCATTGCTCGCAGGGGGAGCCCGCTACCCTTGCGAAAAGCATGGGCATAGTGTATGATTTGGCAGGCGTTGTGATTGGCTTGCGCTGTAACTTTGTCAGGGGACGCCTGGAGCTTGGCCGAAGGTGGGGGGCTTGAAGGCCCGTAATAATATTTCTTTGGAGGGAAATAATTTTGAAGGTTCCAGATTTCCACAGCGCGAAGCATCCCGACCTCGTCGCTTAACTTTTGCGCACCGAGCTCGCGACCTCAACCCTCCCCCACGGCCATGCTCTACGGCAGCTCCTACTCTCGGCCACGGAAGCTCGAATAGCGATAATCGACAAAGAGATAGAGAAGAAAAAGGGGCTTCGGTACGAATCGTCTGCAATTGACGTCATACGATCGGTCATCCTTAAGGGGGGATTTTCATCACCAGACACACACAGGGCACGGCCATGGCGGCCCTGAGGTTGGGCATGCGCGCCCAGGACATCCCAGCGATGAGGGCAAGAATACAAACGTCAATTTCTCGCTCGTTTTCCACATCACCATGCTCCGGTGCTGGCATGTCGACGCGGGCGGCTTACAACCGCGGCCCCAACTCTTCTAACAGCTCTCCATCTCCGTCACTGCAGCAGAAGATCAGGCAACAATCCCAGTCAAACTTGACGTCTGCAGCCGTCTCGATGCTGTTTCCCGGTATTCTTATTCTCTTTTCTCTCCTCTTTCTCCTCCTCGTCTTCATAGCTATTTCCTTTATCCAGAGAGCTGATAGCCCATTGCGATTTGTCAGGAACCTTTGTCCGCCCACCTAAATTACCATGGCGCAAGCCCTCGGCGATGTTCCAGTACAGCCGCGCCATCACCAAATCATGGGCAACGGGCATATTTACAAACATGATGTACGCGTTCGCTTCGAAGCCTACGTTTTTCACCCGCGCAATGTGGAAAAGCAAGAGTAGCCAGGCGCTCCTCACCGCGAAGGCCCTCCACCGCTCCATGGCGGAAGCCCTTGCGGCCGGCAACAAGGCCGCCATCAACAGGGTCTGCGTGATCAAGCTCGCGACCCCGCTGTGCGCGACCATCGACGCCCGGCCCCGGTGGCGCCGGTACGGCTGGGAGCTGGTGAAATACAATGCCAAGCCCCGCATCTTGTGCGAGCGCATCTCGCCCATGCTCGATGACACCAACGCCCCGCTGGTGCGCCAGATGGTCGTCTCCATTTCCAGTCGACAGCGTCGGGTCGAGTACGACGACAGCCCGCAAGGCCGCGGCCGCGTCGTACCCAAGAGCGAGAAAGTTGCCGACCTGGTGGAGAACATCGTCATCACCACCACGGTGAACCGCCAGACGTGGCAGCAGGATGAGTGGCGAGTTTTCGGCACCCTCAACCCGACGTCTCTGAAGAACTTGGAACAAGAGAAGCAATTGCTGGCCGCGCTGGAGGCGGAGGACTTGGAAAAGCACAAGATTCTCTAGTCTCCAAAAAAACCGCGCGAGAGATGTGTAAGAAATGCTTGTAATTATGGCTGTAGAGACGTAACAGTTATAATGTAGATGTATCCAAAACCTACATGCGGTCGTCGCTAACTCTACGGCCAGGGGGAACGTACAATTAACGGGACTGCGCCATGCCTCGTTAGCGGAAATGTCACCTATCTATCTATCTGCTCTAGTGAAAGCGGCTCGTTACTTTTGTGTATATGTATGTACAGTGGTCATTTTGTGGCGACCCGAAAAAAGGGGGAGAATTCCATTCCAAAGCCAACATCGAAATAAGTCTTGAAAAAAATCACACAGTCCCCCTTTTCAATACCAGTCTCTCATCATTCTCTATTCGAATGGAGCTACACGAAGACAAAGCCGCATGCATTAGGGGCAATGATTAGCAACAAACAAGTTAGATAGAAGGGGGAAGATCCTTAGTATTGCAATTTAGTGGTATCTACCCCCTTTCCCATAGAATAAATAATAAGCGGCGGTAGATTGTCATAATCATCATCAAAAGACAGTACCAATAAGCCTCGAAACGACAAATTGCCGTCCTTGTCCGACTGTGCTTTTCCACCTCGAACATCAGAAATGAAAAAGGCTGAAACAGCCCATGTTGGGAATGGTGGTAGAGACGAAGTGCTCAGAACTGGCAATGGAGGAAGATTGAATCGGAAGCGCACGACAGGAAAGGCCCATGACAAATCCACATCCTTCGTTTGCCGCTCCAAGAAATCCCATGATGCAGCTTGACTGCCCTTGTCTTCATCCCCGGGGGGCCATTCCCGGTAGGTGCTTTAGAGAAATTTACCCGTCGTCTTGGACAGGCCCGGCGCATCAGACGCAGACGCAGCATCAATCTCGTCGCCGGAGACGGTGCGGTCTTCCGCAAGATAGACGGGGCGGTCGAGAGCATCGAATCTACGGCCAGCTCGCTTAGCAAGAACCCACTGAACCGACAAGCGCAGTGCAAGGGCGGCGAAGCCCCAGAGCACGCCTCCAACCGGAGCGGCGACAAAGGCGCCAAATGCGCCCCAGTCCTCTCCGTACAAGCCCTGCTCGAGGAGAATGAGCTGGGCACCCTCGAGGGCAGTGCCGTAATAGACAGTACCAAAGAGGAACACGGTGAAAATGCCACCGAGGCTGCCGACGACAACCTCAAAGCCTCGCCACCAGTAGCAGGCATCTGACAGGCCGATGACCAGAACGGGGATCGTGGCAGCGGAAACGAGGTCCGAGATGAGGAAAATCTGCAGGATTGATGGCGCTTGAATGGCGATGACAACCACGGGAATCATGACCAAAACCACGGCGCCACGAATCCACCAGATGTTGAGCCGGTTGCGGAACAGATCATTGGAAGCCGTGGACACCATGGCCGACTGTAACGAGTCAAAGGCGGCTGTGCTGAGTGTGACTGACATAACAAGCACCACGCCAATGACCCAGTCGGGGAGCTGTGCCAGGAGTGCGAAGAAGGCGACGGACCCATCAACTGGGTTTTCAGGGTCACCCGGCCAAATACCCGCCCATGCAGCAATAAGACCAGTGCAACCAACAAGAACGGCTATGATCAGGATAACGACCACGGCAATGGAGATTCCAATCCATAAGTCCTTGTCTGTCTTGGAGGCGAAGGTACGCAACCAAAAGCTCGACTATTAAGTTAATAGTTAGGGCCGTTTTATTCGACGCCGATGATACGCGTAGTAAGAATGACATACCAAGAAGAAGTCATTCGTCAAGATAGCGACGGGGAGGATATACAGTAGTTGCCAGCCTAGTAAGCTCGGCTTTGTAAGACCCGAGGACTCGATTAAGCTCGTGTCAATCTTGGTCTCGACACCGACAGCAATCGTTGCAATGATGATGAGGCCCACAACCATTGCTCCTTGAATGTTGTCCGTGAAGAAGGAGATCTTGAAGCCTCCCAAGGCTGGTAGTACTCATGTTAGCGTGGTTCGAAAAGAAGACATCATGACTGCGTACAAGTGTAGATGGTCGTGATGAGACATTCCACGATGAGAACAGGCAGCCCATCCAAGCCGGTCAGCAAGCTGACAACCTGGCCGACAGCCGACAGCTCCGCAACCATGTACAAAAACAGAGTCACCAGTGTAACGAAGCTAAGGAACAAGGCGGCGATAATTCCATAGCGCTGCCGCGTCCACTCGGTAAGGACAAAACCTTCGGGACACTTGCGGCGGATTATGGGGCCAAGCGAGGCGAAGATGAGCAGAGGAATGGCAGACGCCAGACCATACACAATGACGCCTTGGACGCCGGCGAGTGTGGCGAGCTGAGGGTAAGAGAACAAGATTCCGGATCCGAGAGCTACACATTATTCTGTCAATACCGCCAGCGTTGGGGGAAGGAGGGGAAGGGGGTTTTGATCGGAGCGGCAGCACGTTTCCCACGCAAGCATTAACTTGATCGAGTAATCACGGTACAATCTCAGCTTCGTCTCTACAAGTCGTTGGCTCTCCCCCCATCTTCCCTCAGCTCATACCCACACAGAGGTGCGAGCTGGAGAGAGAGGGAGGTTGGAGCCTTGCGATGCTTGCTTCGACTCGGCGCCCGTAGTGAGCCGCAATCCTCACCCCTCGAGATCGGCACCCCCGTACACTTCTCGCAAACCCTTTAAAGGGTCCGGAAAGAGCAGAGGGTGTCTCAAGAGGAGTGAAGATCTGGTGAACTTTGGGTACGAACCTAGCTTGTTGCAGTTTTCACCGCCCGAGCTTCTTCCATTTTCCTCAATACCGCCACTGGAACTTCTTCCCCAACCGGACCGAAGTCAATTTCTCTTTAGAAGAGTTGTCCCTCTCTCTTGTGCTCCAAAGAGGACGTTTGGTTTCGTGTGTCTTGCTACCGCTCTGATCTTTCGATGGCAATGCAGAGCGCATTTTTGCGTTCTCTTCTTACTCACCAGAAGCGATGAAATTCAGAGCGAGCGGAAAAGCTAGGTTCAGATGGCAGGTGTTAGTGTATCTGGCAGCCAACCGAGTGAACGACAGGTTCTGGGATATCAGGAAAAGAGGAAGGGGAGGAGTCGCGACGCGGGTCCACCAAAAGGGGGTTTGCGTTTCTTGTCATTTTACGACTCCTTGAAGGATTTTCCTAACCCGTCTGAGTTCTGTTGCTCGAGAGATAAGAGCCCTTGCTCTGGTTTCTCAATGTCCAGGCAACTCCTGTGCCAATCACACTGAGACAAGCATTAGCCCACGGCCTACTGTTTGGGACGAGGGGCGACGAAATGTGTGCCCTTCAGTCATACTGAGCCTCAGCCCGCTAACTCACAGAAATATACCATATGTCAAGTAAATGAGGGCGTTGGACGCCTGGAATGATAGCTGGCCCATGTCGACACCGTAGAAAGCGCGCCTCGACGATGTGTCTCCAAAATAAAAAAAATTGGGGCCTGAAGCGTTAGGCGTCTTGCTTCTTCTGGTTTGCTGTGTTTTAGATGCGTTGTGCTTCAAGATCTTTGAAAGAATTGACAGCTGGAGCAGGGAAGGAGGGACATGGCAGCTTTTGAGCTTCTGGGCTAGTGGAGCTCCCCAGTCCCGCTCGCTTGTCCACGGCCCAACCTTTCTTTGCGTTTCCCAATCATATCATCACCTGCTCACTCAGCGCATTCAAGCTAGAGCATCCCCGCCCGAACCATTCGAAAATCGCTTCAAACCCATAACCATGGGCCCGGAACTAAGCTGTGTAGAGCAGATCGCCTGCAGTTTCCGCGTGGGGGTAACCACACCTTGTGACCCTCATCACTAAAATTTCACGCACCCATGCCACCCCGTTTGTTAGCGTTTCCTGGAGCTCATTACTTGCTTCTGTTGTGACCAACAAATGCCAAGGTTTTTGATGGTCCCATTACGAAATCGACTTGCATCATGTTCGGGGTCAACTCTTCACATCGAACAAGCCTCAGCCATATGCGGTAAACCTTATTGGAAGAACTCTACCTCTCCAAGAGCGAGGCACTGAGGAGCTGCCCCAGTGATCTAGACTAACTACATCTAACCCCCCCAATACCTTCACTAAATTAATCGAGGCTATGTCTTGAATGAATACCGCTGTAGAAATAATTGATCTTAGAGATACATGCCATGCCGATTTCGACAAAGACAAATGTCCTGCTATATCTGCCATGAACACCATGATCAATGGTAGAGAATCGAAAAAGGTAATCTCTCAAATAGAATACACTGGTCCTGATTGTGGAGATATTCGGAACTAAATCCTTTGTTTAATCTCCGATCCTCATGTCTGTTGGACAAAAACACTGAATATCATTAGATGGTCTGAGGGATACAAGAGGGTGAGTTTAACAAACGTTGACCGATGTTGGCTGTTGACACCCCGAAACTAGAGTCGGGTAGTGCTGATATGTGCTTGATGACCGGCGGTAACATGTCAAGACTGAGGCTGTTTGTTGATATATTCGGTCCCTGTTGACCATGCTGGTATAGGGAGACTGAAATCGGTTGGTGATAATACAAAACAGGATGCGCTGACAGGATTTTTCTCGTGCGAGATCAGAAAAATCAACAATGCTGGTTGCTGCCTTGGCCTGGGGCTGGATACTGCGGCATGTGGCCGCCAGCCACCGGCGAAGGTGTAGTAGGGCAGAAGTACGTGAATCCAGAAACCGGGTCTTGAATAGGGACCAGGTGAGGATACATTCCTCCTGGACCGAAGGGCGACATTGGCGTAGCAGGTGTTCCGGGCATGCCACCCTGACCGTAGAAAATATGACCTCCGGTGACGGGTGTGCCGAAGAAACCGGGCGAGACAAAGGATTGCTGAGGCCGAAGGGTGTGGTGCATGGCAAACGTGCCAGTCATCGGAGTTGGGATGTTCATTCCCATGGCTGTCGGGGTCTGGACGGGAACAATTGCGCCAGATGCATGCGGCGTCTTCGGTGTGTTCGGCGTGGCAGGCTCTTTCCTCGCCTGCGCCGGGTTTTGAAACTCCATCGACGACTTTCCGTTGAGGTATGCTCCCGACTTCACTCGGCGGATGGTTTCCATCTGTTTATTATGCTTGCGCTCAATCTTGAGCTTGTGATCGCGGAAGTGCTCGTTGCGCTAAGGGTTGTGGTTCGTAAGCCTTGATCATCACGTTGGGCAGGAAGAAAATACTGGACACTTACGAATTTGTGGATTGCCACGTCTGGACAACCAGCATGAGCGAACTCGACAAACGCAAAGACACGAGGGTTCAAGCCTGTTGCATCACCTGCTGTTAGTTACTTGAGACAACAATACAATTGTCCTGGGAGCTGGGAACTGACCAGTAATTGCAGGCTTCTTCACCAGATGGACGTTTTTGACCTCGCCAGCCTCAGCAAAGAAATCGGCAATCTCGTCTTCAGTGACATCAATCGGGATACCAGTGACGTAAATCGAACGACGGTCAATGTCGTACTGGTTGAGGAACTTCGCGTCGGTGACGACTCGAGGTGAGGTCTTCTTCTTTCCAAAGGGCTCAATACGATACTCGCTGTTTTGGCGAATGATCTGCAATAAATGTCAATAAGCTGATAACTGAAACTGACTCGGATGGAACTCACAGATGAGAGATCGCGGAAAGGGTCGAAGGCCGCGAACTCAACGAGCACAGCAGTGGGCTTGCCCATAGCTTCTTGGACATTGCCTGGTAGGAATTCGCACTTGCTCAGCACTCCAAAGGGTTCAAAGATCGCAAGAGCCTCTTCGACGGAGATAGACAGGCCTCGAATTTTGTAGACCAAGAATGCGCGGTTGGCCTTTGCCATCTCAGTCCGGCAGGCACGACCAAAGACCATGGTACCCTTGCCCTCCTCCAAGGCAGTCTTCGCATCCTGATCGTTCTGTTCGGGTATTAGTAAATAGCAGGCAAGTTTCTTTATGCCAACGACGTACAGTATACTGACAGAATGCAAACGGAATGTTACCGTTGTCACGCTTGATCTTGACGAAGACGGTTCCGAACTTGCCGAACTCCCGAGTTACGGCGGCTTCGAGAGCCAAATCATCCTTTGGCTCGGCCAAGCTGTAAATTTAGATTGTCAGTGTTGTTTTGTTTCGCAAATTTTGAAGAAGACGGTGTTAACTCACTTCGCCACAAACACACAAGAGCTGGCGGGGTAGATACCCTGGGCGTCAACGTTCGCTGGAACGGGCTTCTTCAGTGCCGATGGCACAACCAGTGCTGTTCCGCTTGAGGCAGCGCGTGCCTTTCTCCGATCCGTGAAGGATTGGACTGGGGATTCAATAAACTGTGGGATATAGTTGAATGATACCGCACGCTTACCCAAAGGCTTCTTGACCGGGGCCGAAAACACATCATCGTCGGGGGGCAGTCCGACCTGGAATTCTGGAGTTCTGTGAAGAGGGGAGTTAGTCTCCAAAAAAATTGGGTTGTGTGTTGGGAGGTGCTAGGAAGTGCTAGGATTTTGGGATCACCTACATGATAGCCTCTCCGGCCAGTTTCTCCTCGAGACCCTCGCTGGAAGACGAAGAAGTGTCAATGGAGTTCGAAACTTCAAGAGAGCGAAGCCGGGACTTTGGCGACACGCTCGGGATAGAGGAGCACTGGGACAGACGCACACCACCTAAAAGAGTCAATGTCAGCACGCAAATCAAAGCAGAAATAGATATCTCTTGGCCCACACAGAAGTAAGGCCACTGATGTGAAAAAAGGAGAGTAAAGGGTTAACTGGCAGTAAACTGAGGGATGGCAGATGGGGAGCCGGTTTGAATGGAAATTGACATCGTAACGTGACAAAAAGGGACAACAAATGTGTCGATTGAAGTCATTGTATTGAGATCACTTACCGACATAGCTCTCGTCGCTGAAGGTAGAGGAGGTTGAAATGACCGACTTCACGGGTGAAGGTTTCTTCGGAGTCGCTGATCCTGCAGAGGAGTGAGCCTCGTGCTCGCTCACTAACTCGTAGCTGACAGCATATCGGGTGCCGGGGATCACAGGAGGTGTCATTTTTCCTGTGTCAAAGAGCTCTGATGGACTTGTGGCTTCTTATGGGGAAATGCTGACTTTATTGGTGCTCAAGCACCTCTTCGTTCACTCGGTGAATAATGAATAATGGTTTGAGGGTAGTTACGGATAGTGGAGGAGGATAGTATGTTAAGATAAGAATATTGGAGGAGGAAATACGGTTAAAGAATGTTCAGGTAAGACGCTGCTTGATGTTCGCACAACGATGGGATTTGAAGAGGATTGTTATCCTTCGCGGGTGACCACGACGAAGAGAATGGGTGTCGCGTATGGCCACGCAGGAGAGGATGTCCGTCGCGCGGAGAGCGCGCGAAAGAATGTGAATACCCACGTCAAAGAGTAAGTTCAATCGAAATAATATCTTGACGAGAAGGTTATTGATGCGGGAGGATCGTGTCTGGTTGTGTGGCAGGATGAAGTCGGAAGGTTCGTTCTGCACGCGGCATTCGAGTGTGGCGTTTAGCAGAAGATGGAGAAGAAGGAAGGGAGCAGCGGTTGCCGGGTGGGTATTTGTAGTCGAGGGCGAGGAGACCGTGCCTTCCGTTTTTGCAAAGCAACAACAGCGAGCCTCGCGTATCAAAAGTCAAGTCAAATAAGGAAGGAACGCGTCCCTCTGCGAGACTACAGCCCAGTCAACAGTAGGACGCGTCTCTTTGGCTATCTGGAAGGTTCCTTCTGAAGAGGAGAGGAGAACCCGATTACCAGTAAGGCAGGGGAAAACTGGGAAGTATGTCAGAGACGCAGAGGAGCTACCTAAGGTACCCTCAATGCCGAGGACGCAATTCTTCCTATGATACCTCAATCGGCGGAGTGTGCCACGACTCAAAGGTGCAAGTCACCAGTGAACGACCTGCCAGTAGCAACGCTCTCTTGTTGATACAAACATATATGGTAGATGTAAACCTATAGTGCCTACTCCCGTTATAGTTATCTCATAAAAGGGTTTCTCTTTACACATATTGCTAGTTTCAACTTTCAACATGTCTCAGACGACTCTGGACCTAAAAACAACTCACGCAGAGCGGTGACTTATTTTGAACACAACACCCTTATTTACATGATGTTGAGGGTCTGACATCTCACCTACCCAAATTTAGGTGGAAATTCAGAGCTGGACAATGCATTTTGAGAGACTGATTTTGTCTTCCTTTCTCGTTTCAGGAAGAGCATTTTCCATATGGAGGATATCAGGGATCACATAGTAAAGAGGAGGCGGAAATGAATCCACGCCACGACCATTGTGGCATTTAGATCAGTTCCTCACGGGATATCGTCGTTTCATATGAACCGACTGGACTGACTCAAAATCATAACATGGCCAACATACGCCAGAGTTCAGAAATACGTAGTACCCAAAATGCCCAGCACCCCATTTTGTATCGGCGGCCCAAACAAACCGAAGCAGACTTTCATATTGCGGATTTATGAGGCTGTTAATGCCGATTGATCAACTCTAGTGCATCTTTAACAATACCTGGGTAGTGAAATTGTACTAGCTAGAAGCTTTCGATCCGCAATTTAATGTCTTGGGTTTGGGTCATGTGTTCAGCGTTACGGAATTATTGTTATCGTTGAAAAATTAAGAATATGTGGTTCCTCAAATAGCTAAACCATTTTGCATTCCAGTACCTGATAATATAGGAATCCGGTGTTGCCATAATCTCACCTTATCTAAAGTATCATTGACTGAGGTGTTTTAGCTGTCCAAGCTTCGTTGCTTCGGTTGAACACTCGATAGCCCATTTGCTAAGCTCTATTCTACCATATAAAGAAAACAACATCCAACGTTGAATCTTTTCGCGATAGTTCACATTGCTTCCGAGAATTGTGTAATTGAGCTGCAGGAAACAGATGTCCGCAGTCTAAACTGTCACCTGAACAGGTCCCTAAATCTCCAAATGCGTGGTTAGAGATGTTCCGGGGTCTAATGATAGTTGCAATATACGTTCCATCTCAAAGGCTTGGTTTTTTTATATTTCTTTGTTAAACTACGGAATGGGGGTTGCTTCCAGACCTCTGGCACCGCAGCAACGACAAACGTACAGACAGCCTAGTCTCATGGGGCAACGGGGCGGCTCATTCCGCGCGGCAGTGCTTCCGAGAGTCAAACTGAAAGGGAGGCTCAGCGTCGTGGCATGGTTGTCTCGGGAAGATCGAGACCCTTCCCGCCATTCCGGATCCGGGTGGGCTGCTCGAGGCCCACACCCCATCCATTCAGGTCACAATCTGGATCGTATGAGAGACACTTCCAACAAATCAGGGAGCGGTGGCGCGGGTCGCCAGGGAGCTAAGAGGTGGGCAACTTGTCGAAGAGTCTCTCTGTCGCGTGTTGTTGCAGTGGAGAGAGATAAAGGGAGGCTGCGCGTTCATATTGCCGTCGAATTCCCCTTAAGTTGACCAAAGTTAGTCAGTCAGTCTCAAAACATCAATCTACATCCTCC
The DNA here is from genome assembly GCA_033439775.1 of Podospora didyma. NCBI lineage: Eukaryota > Fungi > Ascomycota > Sordariomycetes > Sordariales > Podosporaceae > Podospora > Podospora didyma. The sequence continues at coordinate 18,200 of JAULSW010000022.1, forward strand.
TGTTTACACATTGCGATAAACCAAAACTCTGCATTGACCTTCAGGAGCTCACTCCCGCTGGCCAAGCTATCTTCCAACAATGAAGTCCGCTCTCCCCCTTGTCGCCACGGTTGCCGGCGTTGTTGTGGCCCAAGACATCACGGGAATTCCGAGCTGTGCTGTGCGTTGAGCATACCGAGTCTCCATATACTGAGTTCAGTTACTAACCATCACTATTCTACCGCCACTTAGACAAACTGCATTAGCTCTGCCATCAGTGCCGCAAACTGTGCAACTACCGACCTTTCTTGCCAGTGCAGTTCCCAGGCCGAAGTCATCGGCGCGGCCCCGGCACCCTGCCTGCTGAGTAGCTGCCAGTGAACCGACCTAATCTCCGTTCAATCCGCCGCCGAGTCGAGGTGCAACAGCTTTCTTGCCACGGCCACAGCCACCTCGCCCACCATCACCGGATTTCCAACGGGGACTGGATCCGCCGGTACCATCTCACCGAGCAACACGAGGAACGGCACCAACTCGACCACCGTTTCCGCCACGTTGTCTGCCACGGGAGCAACAAACACAGACGGATCACCCAGTATGGGCGGCGCCCCAGCTGGTCCGGCTGCCCTCGGCGCGGGTCTTCTGCTGGGTCTGTTGGGTGTTGTCGCAGGACTGTGAACAGAGTTTCTCAATAATATTTCTACGGCTAGACTAGGGTACAAGAATGATATATATCGAAGTACGGGGAAAGGAAATACTTCTTCATTGCAAGGTTAAGATAAGAGAGATACGCCGGAGTCTCTCATTAGAGGTCACATTTTGGGGCCCGTTTGGCATTTTTCTTGAGGTTCATAATTGCTTGCTTTTCCACACCGGTTAATCTCATCTTCGTAGTTTATCGCTCTCCTTGTGCCTTTTACCTTTTGCCTTTTGTATAATAGTAATACATTTCCAGGCCAAGAGATATGATGCACCCCCGCATTTATCCATTGTCACACCAGCGAGACTGTACTAGAGTTGGGCTGCTTCGCGAAGGACTGGTTACCTTTAGAATCAAACGGTGAAATGTCAGTGAAGATCTAAAACATTACTCCGAGTCCACATACGGAATCCCACTCCGAGAGTTGCTGTCCGAAAAGGCTCTACCGCTGACGCCTCTTAACTTGAACTTAGTTCCTACCTGTGAAGATGCGGACTATGGCAGTCCAGTCATCCATTGCGGCTCACACCCATGATTCCAAGAATAGATAGCAGAGTGCGGCAACGACTTAAACCCAATTTTGCACACTTATGTGCGCGACTTTAGTTTCCGTCGTTTGAGGCGGTGATTTTGTGCGGCGCGGTATTCGCACGGTACAGAATCCTGGTTTTACTACCTAAGGCGAGACATAGCACAGTGCTCGTACTGTACCTCCAACCACACCCGCTCACCCTTCATAGCCTCACTTCCAGTTTCTGACGACTCGAACTATTTCGATTATCAAAACGGCCAACCACCAACTATCTCCCCGTTCGGCGACCAGAAATAATCAGAACAGTCTTGATCTATCACCCATAAAATAGCCATTGCTTGTCCTGAAAATTTCACCGGCGTAACGTAACAAACAACCCACCCCAAAACCTCAATCCTCGCCAGTCAGCCAACCGCCATCATGGCCACCGATATCGCCATTGATACGACGATGGTAAGTCTCATACTGCCACCAATACCCCTTTAAAGCTAGCGAAACCACTGACCAACCCACCAACAGGGTAAGATTGTAGTAGAGCTCTACAACGAGCACGCGCCCAAGACATGCGAGAACTTCGCGACCCTCGCGCAGCGTGGGTACTACAACGAGACCATCTTCCACCGAGTGATCAAGGACTTCATGATCCAGGGTGGAGACCCGACGGGCACGGGGCGTGGTGGAAGCAGCATCTGGGGCGAGAAGTTCGAGGACGAGATCCGGCCTGACCTGAAGCGTATGTTCTTTGCTTTTCTCCCCCATCTCACAGCCACACAATACAACAGCCAGAGAAACTGACCGAAATAAAACAAGACACTGGCGCCGGTATCCTGAGCATGGCCAACGCGGGCCCCAACACCAATGGCAGCCAGTTCTTCATTACCTTGGCGCCAACGCCGTGGCTCGACGGCAAGCACACCATCTTTGGGCGCGTCAAAAGCGGCATGCAGATCGTTGGGCGGATGGGCCTGGTGCCGACCGACGCGCAGGACCGGCCAGAGACGGAGATCAGGATCAAGGAGGCTAGACTTGTGACCGAGGACGAGGGCGCAGATGGAGGACATATATAGAGGCAAACCTAGATATAAGAGGCGAGCGGTGTAGCAGTCAATAAATCCTTTATGCTTGGCCCCTCAAAAACGCCCTACCCTCAGCAAATATCCATTGCTTGCGCCAAGGGTATGTATGGAATAAAGCCAGGCGCAAAAATAAGGTCTAATTCTCTTATATACAATGATAATCCCGCCAGACCCGTATGTTGTAGAGACTCCCACGTCTCTATGGCTTTGGTTGGGTTTGCCTTCTCCTCCCCTCTCTTTTTGGTACAAATGTCCTGAATGTTCCGACCAAGACAAGAAGTCGTAGTCCATACCAATGCGGAAAAAACAACGCCTCAAGCCTGTCCATCAAGGCATTGATGCAAAAAAGAATCCCTCCTGAACACCCTAAACTAAATGCAATTTGTAATAGTAAGTAGGCGAATACAAAAGTTGCCGCCGTTGTCGTGATATCCGACTTTACCTTAATCTCCGACCTGCTTAGATCGGCCAGAAGTGAATTATTCTCTTCGTGGTTTCTAATCGAATGCGGTTGATCAGTGACAGAGGGAAGCTGGGTGGCCTCAGATCCTCCCTCCATATGATCAAATGATACCCCTTCATCACTGAGGAGGAGAAGATAATGTTCCCGAAGATTCTGACTCCACGTCGCGGTCACGTTTGCCGCCTTTCTTAGAGGCCAAGGATGGGAGTGGCGGTTTCGCTACCATGCTGGGCTTCGCCTTCTTAGCTGGGGAAGGACCCTTGGGGGTAGACTTCTTAGGAGCAACCTGAACCGTCGAGTTCTTCACCACGTCATCGATCTTCTGTTCCACATTGAGCATTGAGCTGCCTTTAACCTTCTCTTTCTTGGTTGTGGCATTTTTCGTTTTCAGGATCACCTTCTTGGGCAGAGATGCTGGCTTGAGCTTCTTCTTCTTAGGGTTGGTGGGATCCGACTCGTCCGCATCTTCATCAAACTCATCGCCGTCCCGTTTTCTGGGGCTGGCCGCACGGCTCGTCGGCAGCGGGGTGCCCTTCTGGCTGCCCGGAGGCGTGTTGTCGTTGTTCTGGCTCCCGCCGTTGCTTCCACCATTGCTAATCTTCTGCGCTGCGGCCCTACTCGCGTTGCGTCCACTGTTGCCAATGCACGAACCCATATGATTGTTGAGTCGCGTCACCAAGATGCAGCGCTTGCATTTGGAGCAGGTGGCACTCGGATAGCTGAGAACATTCGGCGGCCGGTCCTTGGCCGTTAATTCTGCCGCCGGGGAGTTAGCCGCGTCGCCGTCCAGCTTCTTCTGCTCTATGTCCTTCTTTTTCTTGCCCCGTCCAGGCCCTGGGGCGACCCAGGTCTGTCCGTAGATGTCGAAGCCAGGCTTCTCGATATATGGGTGTTTCTTGCAGTAGATGACGCTGGGGTCAGGTTTTCGTGCGCCCTTGCCGTCGGTCGGATGCAAAAGCCTCGGGAGGTGGCATCGGGGACAGAGAATCTCCTTCGTTGTCTTGAGAGGATTGCCCTTGAGTGTGACCTTCCCATCGTCGTATATGGCAGCCTCCGTCTCTATGCGCACGTCGGGCTTCGCGTCAGGGGCAGAGGACTCGGAGGCGTCCGAAGCCAGCTTCTCGACTTTAATGGCGGCCGTGTTGCCTCGGGCCATCTTCTCGTCCCGGTGAACCTTGATCAGAAGGTCGTGAACAATGTTGTAGAGGACATCGTCGAGCACAGAATGCGCCTGTAACATGGCAGTTAGCATATTAGCTCGCTCGTCTCGGGGCGCATGCATCATAGTGATGGCTTACAAGATTGTCCATGACGGTCGCATCGTCGGGAGCGACGATTACACCTGCCTTGCCCGTCTTTGCTCCTCCTTCTGACGACATTTCTACTTATTCAAAGGCTACCCCAGATGGGTAGCAATGCGAGCTGTCAACGGGGCAAATCGAAAAATGGTGACCGAGGGAAGAGGTGGCTGGGTTCTTTTTCGTGGGAGACAGCTACCTAGGCAGGTAGGCACCACTGCGGCGGACGAGGCCAAGCTTAACCACCCGACCAGCAACCAAAAAATTATTGGCGAAAGGCTGTCTCCCTCTTTCAGCGGAGATGGAGAGCAGGCCAGTTAATCTTTCAACATTGCTCAGCTTGCCCTGCAATGAGCTGAGAGTGACGACTATTCAAACTGGCGGCAGGGTATTGATTGATGGCCGCATAGGTGATCAGGCGTCTAAGAGGTTTTGCTTTGTGACACCCGAACGATTAATTATCATCGCCCGAGCTCGCTGACAATAGCGTTTGAATGTCACGAATTTTCTGCCCGACGATTTGGGACGCAAGGCAGCTGCGGGTGTTGAGGGAAGAGGAAAGTGCTGTGGCGTCTCAGCACTAGCAGCCTTCAGGGGCCTTGGGGCATCAGCAGTTAGTGGGGCTTTAGTGCAAATCGTGCCTCCTGGCCAGAAACTGTCCCTGAATTAGGCCTTTTGGGAATATTCTTAGGGTAATTGAATGAGGCTACGGGAGGCTTTTACCGTACCACTGTTTAATGGAGCCAGGGTCCAGGATCGGTTCCTTACCTTTGACGGAAAGAGCCAACATGTCGGGAAAACACACGAAACGATGATTTCATTTTCAATCGTGCCCCTACGTGAACTAACTAAGAAGTCCTCAACCATGGTACCTGATAATATACACGGACTTGCATGTTCATGACGCCTTGGAGCAGGTCAATTGACCCCTCGAGCATTGGCGGAGTGCGTCCTTTAATCATGAATCGGTGTGGGGCAGACACACTACAGCCTCTTTCGATAGGGGAGGCTCGACAACTCATCAGCCTCCCTAGGGTGCTAGGGGAGCACAAGGCCTGATGGATTCCCGCTTTGTTAAGCTCTGGGGCTGGGCGATGCAGGTTCGCGGGTTCGCGACGGTGAAACGTGGACCGCGCCTCAACATTATTCAATAGTATACATGGGTACCTTCATGTTGGGCCTCTTAGCCCTGGAAATTTCAAGACTGAGATCGCAACTTCGAGACGGCCGCAAAACGTTCCCAACACCCGGACATATTCCATAACCAAACTTTTTGCTGCTGGTGCCGCTCGCGATATGAACTCTTGACCTAAGCGACAATTGACTCAAGGACACAGCGACCACACGCGCACGCACATCAACATGTCGCACGCCCAGCAGCCCTCGATCCGATCGTTCTTCCAACCCCGGCCTCCGGTCGACAGCACCACCACCACCAGTATTGTCCCTCCACCAACGTCGGCTTCGCCAGGAGTTGCCCCGCCATCAAAGCTCAACCATTCGGCGTCAGTGTCAACATCATCACCACCACCGCCTCCGCCGCCTCAACATCATGCGTCGCCTTCCACCCCTACAGTAGCTCTGTCTGTGAGCCCCCTCCCAGGCGGTGTGCCTGTCCTGCCCTCTCCGCCGTCGCTCCCGGCGCAAGTGTCAATAGTTCCCGTCGGGGAACAA